>WBMZ01013093.1:0-127173 GCA_013400975.1 Atrichornis clamosus
CCCCCTTTTTCCCCCTTTTCCTTTCCTGCCTTGCCTTCCCTTTCCACACTGGAGAGTGTAACTATTTCTCTCACACCAAGTTGTTGTGGCGAGGGGGGTGCTGAGACCAGCCTGGACTGCGTGAGCAACTTCTGCCCTCTTGCTTCTGTGGAGACCTGGCTTGGAGCAGACCTTCCGTGGAGCTCTGGGTGCTGCTGGGGGGTGGCTGCTCTGTGTCTCCTGCTTTGCTTGGGCACAGAAATGGGGCTCCTCCGCCCTCCCACATTGTAGGAGCACACCAGGGGGAAAATAAAATGTGGAAAGCTGTTGTCACTGCCTGCCAAGTCCAGACTCCCTGGCTCAGGCAAGGTGTATGCCTCTCTGAATAAAAGATATGCACGCCCTTTTGGAGCATTTGTACAACCTCAGGCATTTCCCTTTCCTGGCCACCACAGAGTTCCTGCAGTCAGTCTTTGGGGTGAGGTCTGGTGCAGGCTCCTCACTCCACGTGCCTGCAGAGCTGAGGTCAAGACTGGCACTGGTGCCTGGCTGTGCACTCACAGTTTCCTCTGGCCATCTGCTCGTGGGGCAGATGACTCCTTGTAGCACTGTGGTGGACAGATATTTCTAATATTTGAGTCTGCCTGCTTGCAGTGCTCAAAAATTGTTCCTCTCTGTGGTTTTCTACAGGCCTGCCTTGGACCATGCGTGCACAGAAGAGAGAATCCTGCCCTAAAATGCTGATAGGTGCAATCATTCCTGTAGGATCTAAGCGTTGGCTTCCCTTCCCTTGCATCCAAAGCCATCAGCTGAGGCTCAGGCTGGCTTTGGTGGGAGGTGAGGTGCTCCTGAGGTGTCAGGGGTTTTGAGATACTTGTTTAGGGTAGCTCTAATCCTGCTGCAGCCGTGCCAATCAGACACATGCACCTCCACTGGCTTGTATACATCTAAAAACAGCCTTAGGGAGGACAGACCTTCTGATCTCTCTCTCCCACAGCAGACTCAGCAGATCAGGACTGGAGAAAAGGAGGCTTAGGGGGGCCCTTCTGGCTCTCCACAACTCCCTGACAGGAGGTTACAGCCAGGTGGGATCAGGCTCTGCTCCCAGGGAACACCTGTCAGGACAAGAGAACAGCCTCAGCCTGCTCCAGGGTAGGTTCAGGCTGGATATCAGGAGGAGTTTCGCCATGGAAAGGGTGGTCAAGTTTTGGAAGGGGCTGCCCAGGGAGGGGTTGGAGTCACCATTCTTGGACGTGTTCAAAAAATAACAGGACGGGGCACTTGGTGCTCTGGTCTGGTTGATAAGGTGACGTTCACTCAAAGGTTGGGCTTGATGATCTCAGAGGTCTTTTCCAACCTTAATGATTCTGTGATTCTGTGATTCTGCTCCTAGTTCTGTTCTCTAGCTATGAAAGAGTGGTGACTTCAAATATCAGAGGAAGAAAATCTGACCTGTGCATAGGAGGCAAAATTCTGTTACTTGAATGGCAAAAGAAGACACACCCTCATATTTGTGAAATATTTTTCATTTAAATCTGCATCAAAAAGGTACAAAACTCCATACACAGAGATTTTTAATACTGACGTTGGGTTTGTCCATTTTAAGGATCTCGTTTGTTTTGTTTTGTTTTATTCATTGTGCATGCCAAGTGCCACTTTTTACTCTGTTGCTGGCGGAAGAGAAATTAGCAATGAATATGGAAGTGTAGCAGAAAGGAAGTACATTTAAGTACAGCAAGGACATGGGGCCTGCTCTGCAGGAAAGCTGCAATTTGTGCAGGCTCTTTTCCTTCAGCTGAGGTGGAGCAGATTGTCTCATCCTTTCTGCTATCTGTGTGGCTGGGAAGGTGTGGGGTAGGTGGGAAGGGTGGGAAGGGAGATGTGACCAGATCTGAGGAAGTCTCAAGAGAAGTGCACTGGTTGAACTTGCTTCTGCTCTGACAGAGTTGTTTTATCCTTGCCTTACTTCAGCACAACTCTGGATTTACAGTAGGATTTATGTTTGTTTGGATATTTTTGTTGGTTTTCTGGTTGGTTGGTTGGTTTCTTGGGGTTTTTTGGTTGAGTTTTGTGGTGGTGGTGCTGGTTTTCTTCTCCCGTGTCCTAACTACTTGTTCGAACGGGACAGACCTAGAATAAAACCCACCTATTATCTTTATGTCAGCACTACCTGAAAGTCCAAAACAATGTCACAGTATCACCAGGATGAGCCCTTTGATGCCACTGAACAAAGAAATGTGCTGCTCTGAAGAGCTTTCAACCTAGAGCAGAGTGTCTCAGTCCTGTTAACCCAGCCTGTGATACATTACAGTGACTTACTGGTTTCACAGGTTTCAGCATGCTCAGTTCTCCCAGGGTGGACAGAAAGGTGCTTTCCACTGACCTCTGTGTTCCCAGTGTGGTGCAGCACACAGCTGGAGAAGTGTAAACCTGTACAGGCAATACAGGTAAAGATCAGGGAATACATCTGTAATTTCCAGAAGACAAACAAAAAGAATGCAAAGTTTATCCCATTCCCCTTAAATCTTCACTCTGTTCAAACATGATATTGCACAGTGCATAAAGAGCTGAACATGGAAAAGACTCCATGGAGGCTTTTGTGTGTGGCTCTTCGCTGTGCCCCTCAGTGGGAAGGAGAAACTCCATGCCACCCCTCTTTTTCCTGCCTGGCATTTCTTGGACATCTGTTGGCTTTGCCCTTCACCTGACCAAAAAGCCACGCATGCAGTCCAGGGTAGGCCTCGTGCTGTTGACCACGACCAATGCAAAATGAGGGGTCTGCACCTCTATGTGGGCCGTGAACACCAAAAAACACCCACTGCAGTGCCTTGAGCCACGCCACTGATCTGTGACTTAAGGGCTTGCTGAGTCGGGGAGGTAAAACCAGGCAATTTTCCTGATCTGGAATGATAAGCTTCTTTGCGTCCATGTTCCAAAAAAGCTCAATAGGAATAAAATGGTGAAAGGGTCACATCTTCTCTCCATGTGAATCATGAGTAGCCGGGGGGGGACCACAACATGGAGCAGCTGGGAGGCAGCCCAGTGAAAGAAAGCAGGGCACTTGTCCTGACACACTTTGTTTTGCATCCAGAGGTTTAGAAGAAATCCTGCTGGCCTCAATGCTGGAGCTGTTTACTGTTTTTAGGCTTGACAGCCTATTATTAACTGTAACAGCAGAGAACACCATCTGTCTTTTCCTGAGCTACTCCATCAGTCTGTGAGTTGGAGGCTTTGCTTTTTAGAGGGAAAGGTGTAATTGTCCTGATTTAGTGAAAGATCTTGAATTATTATATCTAAAGCAGAAATTTAAACCCTTAAACATTTTTCTTTCCTGTATGGCCTCTTGATATCCTGAGCTCATTTTCTCTTGACAGCTTGATACTTTTCCTAATAATTTGTAGGCAATGTAGAAAATACAACAAGAAGACAAATAGGATGGCAGAGTGAGACTTAAAATGTTTTGGGCCAGGTCACCAGCTAACATGTCTAGCTTAATAGGTAGCACTGGTGGTTTCTTTTCATTATCACGTGAATTTTCATTTTCACTCTTTTTCCCTCTGCAATCAATAGGAGTAGACTTTTGCTTCTCTTCTATTTTTGTTGAGAAGGATGGTGTGTGAGGTTTCTTTTGGTTAAATGAACTGTTGTCTGTGGGTAGCTAGATTTGGGGGACCTGGAACCTATCAGTAGACAGCTGAGAG
This sequence comes from Atrichornis clamosus, assembly GCA_013400975.1. Taxonomy (NCBI): domain Eukaryota; kingdom Metazoa; phylum Chordata; class Aves; order Passeriformes; family Menuridae; genus Atrichornis; species Atrichornis clamosus. The sequence continues at coordinate 3,681 of WBMZ01013093.1, forward strand.
ATGGGCTATACTTGGATGAGCTTTAGATAAGTGTCACAGAAACTGGAAGCATTATGAGTAGGTGTACTTGGTTGAAGTGACGACGGAGAATTTGTTCCCTGTGGAAAGGATCCACTCTGGAGCAGTTCATGAATAGCCAAAGCACACAACAAGGACACATGTTGGGGAATTTTGTCTGCCATGGGAGAGACACCACAGTGGAGAGGGGTAGAGTGTGAGGAGAAAGGAGTGGCAGAGACAATGTGTGATGCCCCATTCCCATCCCCTTGTGCCACTTGAGGGGAGGAGGTAGAGAAAGTCTGGAGTGAAGCTGAAGAAGAGAAGAGTGCAAGGAAGGCGTTTTTGGATTTGTTCTTATTTCTCATCATGCTAATCTGTTTGATTTGCAATGAGTTAAATTAATTCCCCCAAGCTGAGTCTGTTTTGACCATGATGGTAATTCGTGAGTAATCTCTCCCTGTCCCTATCTCAAGCCATGGGCCTTTTCTCCTTTCTTTTTTCCCCTGTTCACTTGAGGAGGCAGAGCTACAGGGCATCTTGGTGTGCTCCTGTCAGCCAGCCAAGGTCAGCCCACTGCAGGAGGCTCAGATCTTTGGTGGTCTCTTCATTCAAGATTAATGCAATCCTCTCAAGCACTGAGAGTCTCTTTTGCTCCACACCAGGATGAGATGAGGTGGGACAACTGATTTACAAATGAGAATTTGGGCTCACCCTGAAAATGACTTGCTGACTTCCTGAACAAAACTCCCTGCACCTTATCTGTGGGGCAGATGCTGCCCCTGGGGGTATTTTCTCCCCGATGCATTTGTCAACACAGTGAGCCCTGTGCACAGCTCTTGTGCTGTCTCAGTACAGCCCCAGTCACCAGTGTGTGGTGGTGTTGCTTTTGCAAAAGCCAAGAGAAACTCCCATGAGGAAGCAAGTGTGGCTTTTCATCCTTGCGAAATGCAGAGCGAAGCAGCACAACATTGATTTTTGCACACACACAGACACACACACAGACACAGACACAGACACACACACACGCTGATCCCCGTCCACCTTTTTTTCTGTCACTGCTGTTGTGAAGGATTACTCCCCCAGCCCAGGTGTTACAGGTAAGGGGTTTTCCAATCTCTGGATGGAGTCCACTCCCAGGCTCAAAATGGGAGTAAGGCTTCCCTGAGGAAGTGGGGGAAGGAGGGTTTGGGGGCAGCTGCCACCCCTTTGAGGTCACAGTGAGGGGGGCCCTCCATAGACACCCCCACCTGCTCCCTGGTAGCTCCTCCCTGGGGCTTGTGCTGTGTGGACCTGAACCCAGCTGATTATTAATTAACAACAAATTAATTATTTCATACTGCAATAATACTTCGCAGTTCCCACAGGGAACTAGGACTGCTATTCATTACATTCTTAATGCAGTAAACATGAAATTGAAAAAGAGCCAGCTGATAGTGTAATTATAGTGGACCTGGATAGATGTCAAGAAAACAGGGTTTTTTTTTTTCCTTGAAGAGTTGAAGAAAAGTTAGACTTGCTTTGTAATAGGCAAAGAAAACAAAAATAAGCCCTCCACAATTTGCATTGGTATGAATGAGAGCAGAAAACTGTTTGACTTTACATAGAAAATAAGATGTTTTACTTTAAAATTGACATTTTGATAATCAAAATCAGATTTGAGCCAGCAAGACTGAGTATTTTTTTTAATTGGTGCTCTTGCCTAGGTTGGTTTCCAGAAAACAAACAACAAACAAAGAAACCAACCCTCTGACTTTTAACCTGTATTTTTTTTTGTCTCTGTAAAGGCTCTTCACTGAAATGGGTAAGGAATGGATTAGCGCTATTTCTTGGTGGGATTGTGACTCTTAACAAATTAGTAACAGCAAAGTAAAGTACCCGAGGCTGTGTGCTGAAAAAAAAGGGGAAGCTGGCCTAATGGTATGGGGAACTGGAGTCCTAATTTGCAAAAGGTAACTGAGGGTGGCACAAATCCCATCACTATCACATCCTCTTGGGAAAGATGCCCCCGAGATGTTCAGGCACCTATGCACTGAGTGCCAGCTCCCAGCACAGCTGGATCTGTGGAGGAAAGGGGTTGTGGCTGCAGACTTTCTTGGGTGAAAGTGGTACCTCAGAAAGTTTCACCTAGGGTCTCAAAGTCTTCACAAGTGGAGAAGCAGCAGCTCATAACCCCTTGGAATTTTTCAGAGAGGTGATGCCACCGGGGTGTCACGCGCCCGGCCACACCATGTGATTCCCTTCACTGGGGAGAGGCGGGTATTCATTGTTATTTTTGGCCTGGGCAGGCAGTTTCTGAAATGGCTTTTCAGGGCAACACCAGAGAGACACGGTCTCCATGCTGCAGGGCTGACTAGATGAAGTGTGATAGCTGGAAGGAGCGAGGACTGTGAGACGGAACACAGAACAGCAACGTCAAGGACTTTCTGCACTTTGGCACTGAAGTTACCTCTGCTCTTCAGTCAGGTCTGCCTTTCCATAAGATAGCAGCAGCGCTGGATAAGCCTCGCTGCTGCTGCCTGCCTGCCTCCTTGCAGAGCCTGTGGAAATTAATCTTGAAGAGGCTTCTCAGGCATTAAGGAGTTATTGGGGTAGTCACCAACATTATCCCCATTTGATAGGGCACGGTGTATCAAAGCAGGGAAGCTTGGTGTGCTTTATGCAGCAGAGACCTGCAATAAGACAGCAGCTTCTCTAGAGAGAGCTCACATATTTCAAACATTATTTTTGAGATAACAACGGTAAAAATATTTGTGCTGCCGTGTGATGGAAGCCACAGGCATTAATGCAGCTGCCATCACTGTCATGCTGCTGGTGAGTCACTGGTGAATACCAGTGTAATGACACAGTGAGAAGCTTGAACAAGTTCAGCTTGCTGAGTCCTTCCAGTGCTTTGGACACTGATCCATTTTATGAGAGCAGATCTTAATGCAAGGGCGTTAGGGGCCCTGCATCCCAGATTATGTGAGTGCAAAATGGTTTTCCAGCCCTCTATGCCCAGGACACAGGGCTCACCTGCACTTGGAAGAAAGGGCAAATGCACGGGGTTTGTAGGAAAAGCGTGTTTATCTGGGTCAAACAGACCACCACACATTTAAGTCCTACTCTTTATTTTGTCGTTCACTCAGAGCAGGAGGATGGTCACATCCTTGGCCCCTCTGGCAGAGCACAGAGCTGCGGTGGTGTGAACCATGAATTCGAGGATGAGCATCCGTCTCCTGGGAGTGAAGGAAAGCAGCCTCTGTGAATGCAAACAGATGTCAGTGTGACATGCAGTGTGCAGCATACCCAACACAAAGGGTTGGTGTGGGAGCAAAAGGGATGTTTGACACTGACATGCAAAATAAACCTAGCAACAGGTCCTATCCCAAATGGCCCAGATGCTGCACTTCTTGCCACCACTGTTACTAAAGGCAAGCAAGTCTACCTGAACAGACCTCAGGAGATCATCAAGTCCACCTTCTGGGCCCAAGACTGGCTCAGCTGTGTCTAGTTTATTCCCAGTGGATGTTTGCTTAACCTGCTCTTAAATACATCCCCTGATAGAGGCCCCACCTTCTCTCCCAGTGCCCCTTTGTTGCAGGTCTTGTCCAAGCTTCATCACCACAGCTTGAACTCATCACCCCTCCAGTTGTGGAGATTTCTCCTCTTTCTCTACCTCTCCTTTGTAAGCACCTGAAACTTTCTGTCATGTTCATCTTCAATCACCTCTAGTTGCAACAGGTACAAATCTTTCTTCTAGTCTGGCACTTTCCAGACTTCTCTCTATTCCCACTGTGGACTGCAAATTACTTCCAAAACAGGGCACAGCTGCCTCACAGAGAAGGGAATTGCTTCGGGTGTGCTGTACATGAAAACCCTGTTTGCACCTGACAACCCTACCTTCTCTCTCTCGCTTTTCCCGCAGCAGCAAACCACTGCCACCTCCTTTCCGGTTCTGCTCCACAAGGACCCTCTGATTAGCTGTGTCTCCCTGTTTCCTGGGCTCTTCAGGTGGTGGAAAGCCACCTCCACAGCTTGCACCAGGTGTGCCTGAACTTCAGGGCTCTTCAGAGGGCTGGTTTTGAAGTGCTGCAGGGCAGGGGTGGGTTCCAGCAGCTTGCTGCCCTTGCAGCTGCGGGCCTGGTGCCGGGCTAAACACAGCTCCACCAGATAAGCAATTCCACCTCTGCTTCAGTGTGTCATGCAAAGCAGGCAAAAGACTGAAACTTTGGGGTTTTTTTTACTTTTGTAAACCAGGTTAAAAATGACATACATCTTGTTCAACCTAGGCAGTGAGAAAACTGGGAGCTGGCTTATGTTCAGGCCTACAATTAAAAGCAAACAGAGTTGGAGTAGGGGGAGCTCCTTGATCTCTAGTGTAACTTCCACTCAACATTAACCACATCGATTAATCTAGCAGCTGTGACCAGAGAACAGCTCACGACCTCCAAGGAGCTCACAGGTGGCCTGGAAAATAAAACGACCCTGGTGCATTTGAACCTTTTTCTTCTGCATTTTGACATTTTTATGGTGCTTGCTGAGGGGTGGTTTGTCAGCAGTGGCTGAACACCAGCCCAGGTGTGCCCAGGTGGCCAAGCAGACTGATGGCCCCTGGGCTGTCCCAGCCCTGGTGTGGCAGCAGGAGCAGGGCAGTGACCACCTCCTGTGCTGGGCACTGCTGAGGCCACACCTCGAGTGCTGTGTCCAGTTCTGGGTCCCTCAGGACAAGGAGGACCTGGAGGGGCTGGAGGTGTCCAGGGAAGGGAACGGAGCTGGGAAGGGGCTGGAGCAGCAGGAGGGGCTGAGGGAGCTGGGAAAGGGGCTCAGCCTGGAGCAAATGAGGCTCAGGGGGGCCCTTCTGGCTCTGCACAAACCCCTGACAGGAGGGGGCAGCCAGGGGGGATTTGGGATCTGCTCCCAGGGAACAGGGACAGGATGAAGCTGTGCCAGGGGAGGTTTAGTTTGGGTATTGTACATGGATATATGGATATTATAGAATAACCCTTTCAGTGAAGAAAGAGTTATTAAGCATTGGAACAGGCTGTCCAGGGAAGTGATGGAGTCACCATCCTTGGAGGGATTTAAAAGACATGTAGATGTGGCACCTGGGGACATGGTTTGGTGTTGGGCTTGGCAGTGCTGGGTTAACCATTGGACTCACTGATGTTAAAGGTCTTTTCCAACCTAAATGATTCTATGGTTCCCTTAAATTTCTTATGAATTCACATAACTCCTGAATCTCGTGACTTTCAAGTGGGTTCCTGATACCCCACGAATTGCAATTAAATATAAAGTAATTAACAAAAAGGCATTTCTCTTAGCTGCTGTGTGCATTGAAAGATGCAATATGAACACGTGTTTCAGTGCACCAACATTATACACCTTTTTTCTCAGACTAGACAAGCCTTTAGCATTCGCACCACACCATCAAAAATTCCACATTCTGAGCAGAAAAAAAGCCTCAGAAAGCTCCTCATCAACTTGCAAAACCCACTGCCCACGAAAGAGAGTGCTTCCCCCTTATCGCTCACTCAGCAGAACTTTAATATCTGCAGAAGAAACAGATGCTAAAGAGAATGTGAGATTTAGAAATGAGGGTTGCTGGTGCATGCCTGTCCAGTGACTTGGTTTTGTTGGGTTTTTCTTAACCACAGGCATAAAAATATGCATGACAAAGAAAAGAGCACAGAAGAAAAAGAAAAGAGAAAAAGCTGGTTCTTTACTCCTCCTGGGGTACAAAAGGACTATTTTGAGTCTGCAACCTACTGCAGTGCAGTGTTTTCTTCATCTACATGCAGTTGCTCCTGTGTTTTTGTTGCACTCGTAGTTTGCCAACCTTTTTTTTTGCTTTAAGTGGAGGGAAAGGTATGTTGTTATTGCATGAAGTCAGACACTGTGGAAAATGTGATAACTTACAGGATAGACCCTCTGCCAGTGGAAAAAAAAAAAAATGACAGTATAAAGCCCACATTTTATTCTTTGAAAAAAGTTGTCCTTTAAGCTCTTGCTGCCCGCTTTCGTGCTGGGCTGAGACTCCTTTCTCAAGCCCACTTCAAAGCTCCCACTTTGACAACTTGTGCTGACGTGACCCATCTTTCCCTAATACAGCTGAACTATCCTGATGCAGAGGACATGATGCAAGTATCCTCTGCCCGCGTTGGGCCAGAAGATTTGAGCACAAAGATAAAAGCAAACAAAATCCAGTGACAGTGCTTGTGTAACAGTAACATTTGAAACCACAAGTCACTCAGGGCTCTGCAGTGCCAGGACTTGTAAGGTACACAAAAAAAATTAAAGTCCCTGGTCTGTAGAGTCGAGAGAAAGGTTGGCAGACAGGAGCACACCGATCAAGTCCTAGGGCTGAGTAATTAAAAGATTTTGTAGCTAAGTACCTTGCCTCGTTTTACAGTGAAGAAGAAAAAAAAAAGGCAGAGACAGGAGCTTATCTGCTCCAGATAAGTGCAAGATATCGTTTCAGCAGATTGTTGGTAGACCATTCCACCCACACAGCAATTAAATGGGACACATTTAATTGATGCTATGTCCTTTCAGCTATGCTTTCTAAAAGATTATTTTTTTTTTCCCTTCAGAGCGGGATGACTTATAACCTGTGTGTTATGAAAGTTCAGCTGTTCTGTTAGTTGCACTGGTTGCTCCCTGCTGTGTGTCATGTACCTGCCAGGTCACCCTGACACCCTTTGCTCCTGGGGACATGTTGCAGGACTGCTGTGACATCTGAGCCCCTCTGGCAAATATCTCAGATAGGATCCCAAACCAAATAATTTTCTACCGCTCTTTGCACTAAGCCAAGAATATAACCCACTCTAAAGCAAAGAAGTCAAACCCTTTCTTTGGACCACTAGACCTTTAATAATTTATTTCTGAATGCTTTAAGAGCTTCCCATCTGACAATCTCTGAACCCAAGAAATTGTTACTAATTGTTTAGTAAGAAAGTCTCTAGCAGACGTGCTGGACAGAGCAGGATGGTGAAATACAAACCACACATGCAGAGCAGCAGATATGTACTTTGTGGCCATGTCCTGGTTCTGCCTGAATATTTTCATTTCTAGATTCTTACTATTTAAAGGCAAGCTGGAGACCAAGTTTCAGCAACCACAAACCAAAGTACAGCACCTGCTCTGCAGACCTTAGAGCAAAAAAATGGACAGGATGGGTTAAAACAGTTTAATGGGGGACAAGGCAGGTGAAGTGAGTCACCAATAACACCCCCCCAGAGAAAGATCCTCTTAATTACAAATAAAGAAGGCAACCCAGTAAAGCAAATAAAGTTTTATCGCACTCCTGATCTCTCCATCATACAGTTCAAAGAGGAAGTCTCTGCTTTTTGTCTTGGTTTGACCAGTATCAATCAGCAAGAGGTACAGTTGAAGAAGGAACCCTTGGACATGTTTAAAATCAACAAAATGTCCAACAGCTGTAGAAGATAAATCAAAATCCTTAGAGTAACTTTGATCTTTGTTATGGAAATGAAAATGAGAAGTATTGTGCTACAAACAGAAAGAAATTACTTTGATCCATTAAAATAGGGAAACACTGATAAAGTTCAGACTATTTCTACAGTGAGGCACCAAAGAGAGAGGATGAAAGGGTAAGCTGGCATGATCCTAGTCAGGACCCACTGGGGCACACTCCTGCAGCATTTGGAGCTCATCATTTTGTTGGATGGGGCTTGCTGTCTGAAGTCCTCCCATCTGGAGGTGCTTGACAGGCCTACTATGAACCCACGAGCTACCAAGTCTGGCCAAGCAGAGGCTCGGACGCTCACAGCTGCTTCCTGCATGGATATTTCAGGGAAGGACACCATCCCAGCCATCCTGCTTGACAGGGCTAGGAACCCTTCCCTTTCTGGAGGGGCTGGGAAGGGTTGCCTGAGCTCTGCAGGCACAGGACTTAGGGGCTCGAAATGAGACAGGGGTTGAGCTCTGCTAATGCGCTTCCCAATCAGCCTCAGCTGGTGCTGTGCAAGAATTCTGTGCTCGCCCCACACTGACCTCTTCTCCCTGTGTGGTCTGTGTGACATGCTGCCAGAGCTTGGATGCAGCCCTGCTGTAGTCCTTAGAGCAGTTCAAGGTTATTAAAAGAAAAAAAAGAAAAAAGAAAAGGCGGGGGGAGGGGGAAGAAAAACTAGCTCTCTTTTCTGAGAAGGGGATGGTGCCCAACAGATGCAGTGAAAAGAAATTAAATGGTGCTAATTTGTTGATTGCTTACACTGCCATGAACACAGCAGATTAAATAGCAAATTTATAACCTGACTACACTCCAGCTGAAAAATCACAGTGCTTGGAAGAGAAAAGCCCCATAAGAGTGCTGCTCTGTTACTTAACTGCTTTTTCGATTGTAATGACCCACCTCCATGCCTGTTTTACAAGACATTTATTTTCCTTTTCTGTTCCAGTTTAACAGGTGCCTGGTGCAGGAAAAGGAAATGAGGCAAACGTGGAGGAGGACAGAGGCAATAAGGTAGGTGGAAGCAGGGCAAAGGGAAACAGACATTATTTGAACAATGCTCAGACTTGACATTTGCAGGGTTTAACGTGTGACAAAAGGCTCATTCACAGGAGCAAGGGTGAAGCTGTGGGCCTCAGAAGGAAGGCACTGTTGTTGTAGGAAGCAGCGAGGAAGAGGCAGTGCTCTGACACTTCAATTTGCTTGTCAGGCTGGAGGAAATAAGATTTCCTCATGTTAAAGGCCAGCGGCAATGAGTCCCCGTAGCAGGAGGGAATAGGCAGCAGAGAGGACTTTTTCCTCTGGTGTATCACTGAGTATCAGGCTGGCTGCTTGGGAGGCCAGGATGATTCCCACATGCTTTGTCTTTGAGGGCTGCAAGATAAACAGAGAAAAGCTTCAAAACCAGTGATGTTGTATCACCAAGGGGACAGCATCACTTTAAGTCTTCCCTTTTTAAAAACGTGATCAAAAACGTGATTATGAGCTCTTAACACCACAGGGACTAAAAATAAAATGCGAAAGTGCCTAAATACAACAAAGGGAATCTGTTCTGGGAACTGCCTCAGATATGGAGGGAAGCTTTTTAGTCAACGTCGCACTGGGAAAAGTGGTATGAGCACTAGTCTTTCTTATCTGCATCAGCAGTTCCAGTGATCAAGTAGGAGGATCAAGAGGAACTCATAAGTTCTGCCAGTAAGGATTTGGCTTGCTGGTGGATGGGACAGGAGGGCACCAAAATTAGTGACCTCCAGGACCAAGCAGTGTTAAACATATGCATGTGTAGGAAGGCACTGACAATAGCCTCTAGTGAGAAGCAACTCTGAGTTACCCTGCCTAGAGAAGATTTCTAGTCAGAGTTGTGGCTTTACTTTGCTTTCCCCCGCCTTCACGCCAGGATAAAAAATTGAGCAGCTCTTGCCTCTCTTCTGGATCCTGCTCATTTGCTCCTTCTCTTGCAAGCTGGCTCTGCTGAGCAACCTGCAGTGCTGGCGATCCCAAACCCACATTTGCCTCCCCTCTTCATCCTGTTCCCTACAGGAGTGCCAGGTTCTGGCTGACAGGCTGTTCTGCCTGAGTACTTGTGAAACGGAGAGGCTGTGCCAAGGAATAAGCAGTATGTCTGAAAACTGAGCACACGGATCAGTGTTTGGCCCTAAATAAGGACATAAAATATATTATGATGTGTGAGTGTTAGAACTGATCCAAGTTTTGACATTCTGAAATCCTGAGGGGAATTACTAATCTAATTTCAAGGGTGAAGAAAAAGTTGGGGAAACTGTCCTTCTGAAGCATTCTCGTGTATCCTGTATAGATGAGAACAACACGGTGCTCTGCACAACTCATGCTGGGTCTTGATTAGGAGTAGGTGATGATTCTGGCATTGGCCTGAGACCAAGGCAAGACCAGGGGTCATGATCATAGTCACCAGCACTGGGTTTTGCAGGCTGCTCTCAGAAGCAGTGGCCGGCAGGAAGGCTGTTTGATCTGCTAAGATTTTCCCTACCTGGTATGCTGGCAGTTCTGCAAGACAACATTTTGCTAACCTCTCAGAAGACTTTCAGGAATTTCCACAGGAAAAAAAGAAAAACAAACAGGAGGCCAGGCCCTGGAGCTGTACTGCAGCAAAAGTGACAGAGGGGAGTTTAGAGGATTCACATCTGGAATTCAGAGGGGTGTCCTGACAGCAGAGGCATGGGCCTGCAGTGGCGATGTGGCCTTGTCTGCATGGCTTTGGGCAAACTGTTTCCTGCTTGGGCCATCTGCGCTGGCCTAGGCTGTAAAGATCTGTGTGCCAGAGCTGTCTCTTACCAGACACTGGTGTGGCAGCTGGCCCCTGGGCTCAGGCTCTGTGGCTACTCTAACACATGTAAAAAGACTCTGGTGCAAAGCCCAGTCCTTCCCAGTTGGTCACATTGGGTTGATGGGCAGAAAAGTATCCTTGAGCTTCTGAGCACCCTGGCTGAACTGCAAGGAGAGTTACTGAGGAGCTCACTGCTATCCACCAAGGTTGCAATCCCAAAAAAGGCAGATCTACAAGCATACAAAGCTGAAGAAATTTTTAAGGCAGTGAAAAGATGATTGAGGTAGCCTCACTTAAAAAAGCTTCATGGGGAACCCCTTTGTCCAAAATTGCTCCACTCAGCTGCTTCCTTTTACAGCCAAAATAGCATGGCTAAACCTCAGGAGGAGGCGCAGGGTGAGGGGTGAGAATGAATTCTCTTGGAACCTAGTACATCCTATGAATGAGTCTCCTCCCAAAAATAAGCCCAGGACATCTAGCACATGAGAACATCACCACACTTGGACCTGGGGGTGTAAGCATATCCCAGGACATTTTTTCCAGCCACCAGTGCCTCTGAAGATGCAAATGGCTTAGAGAGGGCCTTTGCTTTACCTCACTGGTGGGAAAATCCAATCAATTGTTAGCAGCAAAGGTAAATCAAAGCCTGATTCACACAGGAGATGAGACAACACAAGGGCAGTGTTTTTCCTGATGTTGCTTTCCATAGTGCAGATTTCACCAGAAGGTTTTCAGCAACCAAGCTGCAATGGCTACAGGAACAGACTGAAAGTACCACTCCTGAGTGGGAAGCTGCCATCTCCCATCAAGCAGCAGTGCCCAGTGCTCTGCTCCTGCTCTGCAGCAGAGTTAGAGAAGAATGAAATTCCCACAAAATCTATAGCAGTTGAGTAAGACACATCCAGGCATTTCCACACTGAGTGTGGCTTTATCAGACACAGCAGGGAATCAATTCTTACTTCTACTTGAGGACTGAGTAGCATTTTCTGGAAAAAATAAACAAGTAGAAAAAGCAGAGGGGCTGGTTAAGTGATTCTGTACTTTATGACTAAGGGGTCAAGAGTCCAAAAATCTGAGGCCTGGAAGCTTCAGTTTTGACTTGAAGACATCACAATTACCAAGGTGTAAAGCACAGGTTCTCATGTGAGTGAGGTGGGGAAAGAGTGGAGCTCTTACTAAACAAGAGAAAGAGGACTCTGCATGGCACATTTGTATTTCTCTTACTAAACAAGAGAAAGAGGACTCTGCGTGGCACATTTGTATTTCTATTCCTTATCACTCTCTTTCTAGAGAAATAAGGCATCTGATTCCTCCTTGTCTTTCAGAAAGAAAAGCATGCAGGAATCACACATGTGAGAGCATGGGGCCCACCTGGATAGCGAGCAGCTCCCTTTATCCAGACCTCCCTTTATCCATCTTTATCCAGACCTTCAACAGTAGCTGTCTAAAATAGGATACATCTTTATGATGAGCCAACTGCATAGCAAACCAAACCCAGTGGCAGTTCTAAAAGGCACATTCCAATCAAATCTGTCATTAGTTCAATCCTTTCATGCCCCATTTTGGGTGCCAAAAAGGACTTCCAGTGGGTAAGTACCACACAGCCACTCACTCACTCCTCTGCCTGTGAGACTGGGGAGAGAATTGGAAGAGTAAAAGTGAAAAAACTCATGGGTTGAGATAAAGGCACTTTAATACAGAGAGCAAAAGCACACACAAGCACAGGAAACAAGGAGTTCATTCCCTGCTTCCCATGGGCAGGCAAGTGTTCAGCCATCTCCAGGAAAGCCAGGATCCACTATGTGTGACTTGGGAAGACAAAAGCCATCACTCCAAACCTCCTCCCCTTCCTTCTTCCCCAGCCCTATATGCTGAGCCCAACCCCATATGGTCTGGAACACCCCTTGGGTCAGTTGGGGTCAGCTGTCCTGGCTGTGTCCCCTCCCAATTCCTTGTGCCCCCTCCCTGCTGGGACATTGTGAGGAGCAGAAAATCCTTGTGGTGCAAACACTGCACTTCAATAATTAAAACACCCCTGTGTTATCAGCACTGTTTCCAGCACAAATCCAAAACATGGCCCCATAACTGATACCGTGAAGAAAATTAATTCTGTTCCAGCCAAAACCAGCACAAAGAGATTGCCAACACTGGTCATACACTGGCTATCACAGGTGTACTCTGCTCCAGCTGTCCTTATGGGTGCTCTTTCTGTGCCATTCTGCAGCAAATGAAATTGCTCACTTTTTTTTTTCTGACATAGGGTACTTTGTACTACCTTGCATTTACTTCAGGTAAACACCATCAACACCAAAAACTTCAGGTAAACACCATCAACGCCAAAAACCACCCAAAACCACCAAAACCACCATCAACATAGAGTATGACAACTTGTGACCCTGTGGGAACTGGTACCTTTGGGCTAGTACACCACTGAGTAAATGGAAATTCATCTTGACTCCCTGTCTCTGTGAGTTCTGGCAGATGAAGCAGGCACTGTTGTGTTGATTAACGTCCCCTTTGTGTCTCTGAGAATTTCTTGATAACTGAAAGGGCTAAAATCTGATTCCTCTGCAGGAGGTCACCACCCACATTGTGGGAGAAGGAGGCCAGAGCACCTCTGCTGCTCTGTTCTTGGTCATGGTTTTATTTTTGTCTGCCAGCAAATGTTCTGGGCAGTGAACAGTGGTGGCTGAGACAAAGGCACATGCCCCCCTCCTTCTGCCCCTTTCCACAGAAGCAGAAAACCTTTGGTAGCAGGAGAATGAAAGTGAGCAGCACCTCAACACCTGCCCAGCAAGGAAGGAGCGGGGACAGCAGTCAGAATCCAGACAAACAGCTTCTGAATCAGAGACGTGTCAGGCAAGAACAGTGCAGAGGAGTAGAGAAGAAATTGCAGGTTTCGGTCAGATTGCCTGGATACTGCACGTTAGGCTGTGTCCTGATGCCCTGGAGAGCCAGCTGACTTCGCTCACAGTTGTTTTGTACTTGTGAAAAACAGCTGAATCTTCACCACTGTCTACTGCTCGAGAACTCTTTTGCTCTAAATAGAGAATTTCTGATGCCTATGAAAAGTTCTGCTGAATGTGTTACTCTGACAAATATTGTGAAACATGATTTCATTACCACTGACATGTGGTTAGAAAGTAACACCACACAATCTATTCAGCTTAATCTGCAGCCGCAATTTGCCAGACAGATGCAATTTCCAGATCTGCAGCTGCAGAAGTGAAACCAGAGTTTGGTCTGAGTCAGTCACTGTGGAACAACTGTGCTGTGCAGTTAAACCTGCACTTGCAGTAAGGTGAACTCAAAAAACTCAAAATTTCAGTGCATTTCTGGATGCTGCAGAGTTTGAAAGCCAGCACAATCCAGATGGGGAAGGACAGGATCTGATCTCAGAACATGCTTTTTTCCCCAATGCTGTTTTATAAAAAAATAATTTATTATAGAAAAAAACTAAATAGCAGTCAGAGAAATCAGCAAGTTTGGGATGAGAATTGCCATCATAACAACTTACTCTCTTTCAGTTTGAAGTCACGAGACGTGTGAAATGTTCATGTCAGCCTGGGTATGTGGTGGCATGGACTGAGGCCTCTGCTGTACTCTACAGACAGCCTTTGTTGTTGTGTTGTAGTTTAGATTGGTTACCTCTACCAGTTACATCTTTTTTTCATCACACTCGCCCAAATGTCCTTCATCTAACAAAATTATGTCCCTAACAACAACATAGCAACAGACTGTAAGTCAAAATGTGGGCTTTTTCTGTTTTACAAACTATTTGGTGGATTCCAGCTCCCTTGGTGAGGATGCACCAGCATGGAAAATAATCACAACCCAGTCAGAGATGCTGGCAGAAATGACCATGGTTTATCTATCCAGTTTAGCCTTTCTGGTCTATTAAAATCTGCTAGGCAAGACCTCAGGCCTCCTATCCTCTCAGTTTCCATTTAAAAGGAGCACTGAATTTTGTTCTGCTGATTCTTGTCTAGTATACCCAGTGCACACCTTTCTCTTCAAGGTTTTTAGTTGGAATTTGGTAAATTTCAGAGTTTTCAAATTCAGCACCTGCTAGGCACTCTGTAGGTGTAAATCAGATTTTCCACTGATTCTAGGACATCACAACATCTGAGGATCTGACCGTTTAAGCTGACTATCTTTGCCATTCTAGGTCTGTCTGAGTAAAAACAGATAGTTTTTTCTTTCCAGGTGGGGAATTCTGATCTCTCCAAACTGTCTCTGAAACCACTCCTGGGATAAACAAGAGTATTTCATATTGGTAAGATATGACTTCTCCCCAACAGCCAAATTAAGACGTGTTATCTGATGAAATGCAAGGCCTGATGTTTGCTACGTGAGAACAATACCTATTTTAAATGTCAATTCATAACATCTTTACTATAAATCACTTGGACAACTGCCATGTCTTGTTTTTGTTCCCGTATAAAGGTCAAAGTGTCGTCATGAACAGAAGTTCTCTACAAATAGTAGGAGCTAATACTCTGCATGACTAAATGCTTGACAGAGAAAACACATCACTTAGAGCAGACCTGGACACAGCAGCAGAGTTTATAAAAATCTTGGATCAGACTTTCTGATATGCCTGTCTGCAGACAGCATGCCTGAAGGGCAGAAGAAATGACACAATTGGCTTTTTGCCATCACCTCACACTGTATCTTCCCCACAACTTTATCTCAGACCTCATCTTATCTGAAAAGCATTAAGGCTTGTGACACTAAAAGCATGTGTATTTGTGTCTTAATGCAGTCTTGAACTCCCAAACAGTTGCTGCTTTAAAAAACAAAATCATCTTAGACTGTTGAATGGTCATACAAATGACAAAAAAAAAGAAAGCCCAGTTTTGATCTCACATTTAATCTTCACAAAATTAATGGTTCAGAAAGACATAGGGGAGGCCTAATCAGGATTATTGGGGTGTTTGTTTTTTTATGGCACTATTTAGAACAGTTTTATAAGGAAAGCTGTGCACCAAATTGTATTTCAGACAGCTTCCAAGAGCAACTTTTTGTTTTAAGACCATAAAAGGCAAAAATAAACTGCCTTTTTCTGTGTGATCAAAGACCCAGCATAAAAAGTGTCAGGAGGACCTTAAATGCCAGTTCCTGTACTCCCAATGTGTGTATCTTGGACTTTTTCCAATGTGGGAGCAAGATGGACTTTTATTTTTATTTTTCTTTTAAATGGAAGAAGGCTGCCAAAATACATAAGGAGAAGGATTAGAGCCAGTTGCTTTTTGTTGGTTCTTTGGTGGGAACACTGCCAGGCAAAGCCGTATGCTGAATTCCCAGGGAATTTCGCTCTCAAAAGCCAGCTTCTGGATTTCCCTCATTTGGGAAGCTCTCCCTGAAAGGGATATTCATATCTAGGAATCAGCTCAATGCAGAATTGTTGTACTGGCAAATTGGCTGCTGTCTATTCAAATGCTGCTCTGCATAGCAGCCTTTGCTGTGTGTGTTTTTTTTTTTCCCACTAGGCTGGGATGCCTGGTGAGCTGGGCATGTTTCAAAAGCAGAATTGCAGAGCACCCTGGGAAATCCAAAGTGTGCTCTTACAAAAGCAGGAAGAGACCGTTGCTCCTGGTATCAATAGCTGCTAACACTGAATCTCCAGGGTCACTTGCCAAGGCTGAACAATTGGCCACAAACACATTATTTCTGTCTTCTCGGGGGCTGTGACGGTGCTGCAGCTGTTATCCTATAAAGAGACAGAGGGCTGCCTCTTGCTACTCATCCACCCTGTGCCAAACATCCTCGCTGTCCTGTGCCTCCCCTTTGCACTGTCAGGTGGTCACAGCTCTGGGGAAGAAAGGAATATTTCTAAAGGAAGCTGCAACTTCCCAGAATCTTCTTACTGTCTACATAAGCAGAGACAGAGGATGTGAAAATCAGACAAAAGGTGCAATTCTGAGAACTGTTTTGACATGGCAATGGTTTTGTCAACTCAGAAAAAAAAATAATCTTGGCAGGAATCACACTTCTTATTTTTCATGTGTCAAGGACAGATTTCCTTGAGGCTTTGCAATAAAATACTGTACAATAGAAAGGCTAGACCCATGATTAAAGCATTAGACAGGGCCTCTGGATTTTTCTTCCTGGAAGATAATTTTTACATGTCTATGTATCACTTCATGCCTTTAGATTTCTCTCTATAAAATGGGTACAATAAAATGTAGGTATTACAAATAAATTCTTGAGCTGTTCTGAGACATTCAGAGGCTGTGGTGATAAGGACAACAAAAAGTGCTAAGAAATAACAAAATATATTACAGATATTGCACAGAAAAACTAAGCAACTTGTCAGACATTTCAGTTGGCTTCAGCAGATAGCTGAGAAAGAAAGCGAGAGCATACATCATTGGCCAAGCATGAAAGCCACATAATCCACCTTTAACCTACAAACTTCTGTGATTTGGAAATAGATTGTTTCTCTGCTCATTAGTACTTTAGTAGAGGCATTATTTATCTTTGCAATAAAGTCCAAATGTTCTTATTACTGCTGAACCCTGATGCTGAAATGTAGCTCTTTTAAAGTTACCAGTAATCATTTGCAATACAGTAAGCAGATGGAGACCCCATCAGAAATCAATGTCCCATTGTAATAGGTCCTGTGTGTCTAGACAGTCAGAGACAGTCCCAGCCTTTGAAAAGATTACAGGCTGAATAGACAAGAGAAACAAAAAATGTGGAGAAGAAGCCAGCAGACCACAAATGAAGTGTTGTGCTCAGGTTCCCAGTTCTGGTCCCTGGTGAAACAGAGATGAGGATATGCCTGGGGGTGCTGTGGCTGAGTGCCTCACACACTACCTCCCACTTCGGGTCCAAAGTAAGGACTGCTGAAGGGCTCCTGCTGCCAGTGAGAATAACAATGAAAGGGAGATAACAGGATCATCCAGGGATTCAGCAGTGGAGGAGAGCTGACATGATATTTATCTGCTGTCTGCAGGAGAGAATCATATTTCTCTTGCACAGATGGATGCGCACACAATCAGCTTCTGAAGATGCAAAACAAGGGTTTCTGATTTCCACCCAGGCTTACCTAGTGATTACATTAAATCCGGAGATGATTGTACCTGCATCCAAATAGTTTTAATTAGGAATAATTAATTAGTGCACATACACAGCAGTACCTGCAGGTGTAGTGGACTTGCTTCAGGTTAGTCAAGGTCTAGCTAGGATTTAGCTTCTGCGAAAACAATCTGTATGACCTCCAAAACTGCTTGCAAATTTCATCCAAACTTGGCAACAGTTTTCCCATAAGATCTGTGAAAATCTGTGAAAATATGTGGATTGATAGAGAAGACAGAAACAGTGATAGTACCTCTTCAGCTGCACAGCCTTATCCCTCTGGATATTGGAGCTTCCATGCTGGGGTTTCTTTTGTTCATTGCATAACTTGTTTGTAAATGCACTCATTGTACCTTATTTTAACACTCCCTTACACACCTTTCTTCTCTTCAACATCAGTAGGATTGAAAATTGGTTAAATCAGATTTGGGGGTTTTTTGTATCTATGCTGTGACTGTGAGGAGTTATTTTTAATATATATTCTTTCTCTTCTTGGCACCTTATCCTGAAGCTTTGATAAAAACCTGAAGTCCAGAAACAATCCCGTCAAAGTTACTTGAGAACTAACAAAAATCAGTAATGATCTCAAAATGTATGTCTTGATTTTACGTTGCTGGTCCAGGACTTTCACAGTGTAATCATCATGGCCACACACTGAAAAATCTGTCCTTTGAGCTGTCATGGTAGGTTCCTGGGGCTGGGTTTTGCTGCAGACCCAGCTTTCGGCAAGGCTAAGTCAGATGGTTGGTGGGACAGGCTGCTCCTCCTGCATATCCTGCCTGTCCCTGCCTCCTCTTCCAACCTGTCCCAAGTCTTCAGAGAGCCAGAATATTGTTCTGAATTCAAAGACCCAGCATTTCTGTGGCTAAACTCCCCCAGTCCTAAGGATCCCTGCCTGCTGCTGGCCAGGAAGGCACCCCACCTCCAGCCTGTGCTCTGCTCCCAAAGGCTCTCCCACTGCTTCTTATGCTCAGGGACTGTTTCCCTGTGGTTGGACGTAACACAGCCCAGGGGGCTGGCACAGCACAGTCCCCATGCACCTGGCAGAGGAGCCAGCTTCTCCCCAAGGGCTGGAAGCTGTCTATCCCCACTGGATAGACAGCAAGTAGTGGCCTCTTCCCTCACTTAACCAGTGTGTGCCACCAGACTGGGCCAGCTGGCCTTGTCCCAGTCAGAGAGGCACTCAGCACTTTGTCCTGGTTGGAAAAGAGGAGATGAAGAAGAGGGTTCAGAGTGGAAAGGCAGCCAAAGGTCTCCTAGGGATGCAGAGCTGCCAGCTTGCTGCCTGTGGTGCTGGTGGTGGTGCTGAGCAGCAGGAACATTCCCAGACAAGGAACGTGCTATTGCATGTGCGGGCAGTACTTACACATTGCAGATGCCAGAAGAATGTGAATGAATGGCAGTATCTTTTTCTTCATTGATCTGAACACAGAAGGCCTTCAGTGATTCAGTTTTCCCATAAAGAGGACGTTGGTTGGATGAATCATTGCTTGGCTCTTTGCAGTATCAAGGGATGTAGGAGGTACTGCTTCGCGTGTACGTGACCAACTTAATAGATCAGATCTACACGTCTGCATGCAACTGCAAAATTCACACCAGGGCTGTTGCTGAGCATCCACAAACCAACATTTGCTGAAAGCTTTGCTTAATAGATTGTACTACAGGGACATCGTGGTTTCTTTTCTGAACAAAGCACAGAACCATCAACACCTTTTCGCTGATGTGCTCAAATGTGCTGGTCCAGACCATAGATTAATTGCCTACAATCTTTCAGTCCAATACTCATACAAACTTCTTTACTGTACTACAGTTTCAACAGCTGAGTTACATAATATTAATCAAAACTTGGCATAGGCACATTAAAAACAGACTATGCCTTTATTCTTAGTGAGGTGGCAACTTGCAACTAGGTAACAAATGTCTAAGTTCTGGGAGATTGATTTGGGGAAACAAGCATTAATTTATTATAAGAATTTTTGTCATAGATGAAGAATCCATTTTCTTGAGCATGTAACTTTTTATTTAAGAGTATGCTTCAATCCAGCAGGGTCGTATGTCAAATAAGAGCATTTTCTTAATTGGTAAAGAAGACACAGTTCTTACAAGTCCATTTTGCACTTTTCTTATTTGTGTCTCTGTGTGTGTGCATACAAAACAACCTGTTAACTACCCAGCTTATAAAGCCTGCTTGCTATTAGGGACCCTCCATGTTATCCTATATCACCCTGCAAATTCTGTTCTCATTGTTGTGCATGCCTGTGACCTTTTGCCTTCAGATTCAGCTGAAGTCCTCTGGGAGGTGACAGAAAGAAAAAAAAACCCTTTAACTTGGCTAGATATAGCAGTGGAGGGTCATTAAATCCTGGTGACCAGCTATTCAGTTACAGTCCATTTAATCATACAGCAGCAAAATAATTGGCAATGGCTCAAGGCAAACTAATTATTCCAATCTGAAACTCGGCAGGGTAACAAGTAAGCTGTGGATGAGGTGGTGATAGATTTTGAACATCTGACAGGTCTGATCTGGGAGGTTCCTGACAAGGCGACTAATGACAATCCAGGAAGAGTTCTCTCTTCAGGCATGTCAAAAAATGAGGGAAGACTGGGAGCAGAAAAACAGCTGCTGGAAGGAGAGGAAAAGACCACTTTCAGGAGGAAAAATAGAGAGGAAGAAGTGTGGGCTCTTTAAAAGCCTCTAATATAAACCTTAAGATTGCTTGGCCATAAGAGCACAGAAGCATGGTAATGCGTACAGTTTTCCCATTTTTTATTGATATTTTTTTCCCCTCTGCATTTCTTGCATCAGCCGAACAGTAATTAGGCTTGCTGGAAGTCATATGTGTCCCGAGAAAACCATGTGGTAAGCTCAGAGAACTCTTGGACTTGCAGCTTGGGGAAGGAATTAGCTGGAGCACGCTGGGTATCAGCACCAGTCCTGTGAAACCCCTGCCACAAAGGCCGTGGCGTGTCCAGGAGACAGAGCCTGAAATCCCAGCAGTGTTGACTCAGCCCGTTGGAACCCAAAAGACAGTATTTGGGTTCGTATTTGCAGGTTTGTGACAGCACAGCCTTTCCCTCTTTGGGAGGTAAGCACACCGGTGCTGTCTGGTGAGGCCCTAATTGTGTCCAGCACACCTTGGGGAAGTAAACATCATTCACTACACGAATAACATAGAAATTAGTTGGGTATTGTTCTGGTTCAGGGTGGAAATTCAGATGTTCCTCACTAAGACCTCAAAAACCAGGAGACCTGCCAAAATGTCTGGGGCACGGTTTTGAGGACAGAATTTCCTGGAATGGAGGTACAAAAGCTTGCCTCCTTCTTTCTATGTGGTAGCACAAAAACTTTCCAAAAGGCAGAGAGGGATGTAGCAAAACAACTGAGCAACAAAGTAGAAATTACTCAAGTAGGAGCTGTGAAGAAGTTACCACATCTTGGTCTGTAAGGCATAACCTGGTAAGTAGCTGCAAATACCAGAAATTACAATAAAATTTTAACATTGAGAAAAAGTGTTTTTCCACTGACCCTTAAACAGAAGGCAAGATCTAATGCCAGAAGCCAAAGCTCGAACATCATGAGCAAATAATGCAGAATAAAAAATTCAGTGTTTTGGGGAATAAAACCTCACTCTTTTGCAGAAACTTCTGTGATCTTTAGTGCAAGGTGACAGGACTGGCAGAGATGAAAGAAAAAGTGAAATAAAGTTCAATCTGAAGGGATGAACTATGTGCAAGTGTTTATTAAAGTAATCATAAGAAAAGTACAACATGTTTATAATCAGACTACTTTCTTTTCAGTCATTATAATTCTTCTGCAGAAACCAGGGATGGTCATAAAAATGGCATAAAGGTCCAGGTTTGAAGGGGACTTCAGACTTCTGTGGAAAGCAGTGCCTTAGATTAGGTTCTCCAATCTCTGTCAAACTGTGTTTTGAATACTTTCATAAAGGGAAGTCCACCACTTTCCTGGCTCCCATGGATAATTACTCTCATGGTGACTTTTTTCCCCCCTTGAAACTGGGGAAGGTATCTAAAAGTGTCCAGTTTGTGGAGATGGTCCTTAAATCAACTTTCTCCCACAGCTGGTAGTTGCACATTTATTTGTCATTGCTTCTCAGCATAGAGACCTGGGCCTGATCTCACCCATGATGACTGACATGAAGAGTGCACTGAGTACTTTTGCCTTTTCTGTGGGCATTTTTAATTAACCTTCCAACCCCATACAGCAGCACACCTGCAGCTTCCTCGTACTTCCACTTTGTAACATAGCAATCACAGCATTTTTTTCCTATGTTTGACATTTTCTAATTTGAGCTCTGGCTGTATTCTTGCTTTCCTAGCCACATTTCTACATGCAGGAACAATATTTCTATATTTTTTTGTGGGATTCTCACCTTTTCAATCTCTCTCATACCTCTCTCTTTCACTGGAACTCCTTCAGTGTCTCATTGTTTAACCAGCATGTTTTCTTGTTCTGATGAAGGGTGTAGGCTGCTTTTATGCCTTGAAACTGTCTGAAAATCTTCCAGTACTCCTGAACTCCTTTGCCCTCCAAGGGGCACAGAAAAGAGTGTGGCTTTTGCAGCACTGTGCTGTTTTCCCAGGAAATACTGGGGCAGCTGAAGGATGGGCAGCAGATCACGTGTGCCACTGAGCGAGCTGCTGATAATCAGATGAAGCTCTTCTGACAAAGACTGTTCCTGCAAAGGGCATGAGATGAGAGCGTGCCCTGCCCGTGCAGGATTTGTTGTGAGTCTGGACGCTACTTCTCTAATAAGATGAGATAGAGAAACAAAGAATTAGGCAGGTGCTTCTGAGAGCTGATCATTCATACCTAAGACAGACCTAAGGCAAATTTATGGCTGCAGGTGAACACCTGAGGCTTCAAAGCATGCAGGAGAAAGAGATCCTTTTCTCTGACAGGGAGGAATGGAACCATGAACCAGAACTGCTGAGGGAACAGAGAAGGCCTTTTAATTGTCATTTACTCTGTACAGTGGGCACAGAGACAATGAAAGCTGACTGAACCTTGCCTCCTAAGCACAGTTACAGCCCACCTGCACTGCCTCCATGACAAAGAAAGAAGCTGAGGACACCGATACCAGTGAGCCTCATCTCTGTTTGACCCTCCCTACCATTTCACTGACTTTCATGATGGCAGAGAAAGAGCCTGCAGAAAAAGTATGCTCACAAACTCAATCTTTCCTGCATCAGAACTGTCAATCTGGGTATTACCACCCTCCATCTCCTAAAAATCCAACCTCTAGGGAGATTCATCAGAGCAGGAATCCTGCTGGAACACTTCTGTTATTTCTATTGCAGCAGCACAGAGCGTTCAGATGGAGCTCTCTGACCACTCTCAGCTGGTAAAACCCATGTCCTAGAAAAGCAGTGTGTGGGAGTGTGAGGAGCTGCCCAGTCAGGGGCGCACAGCACTTGGAGCTCTAAGGTTTCAGGCAGATCACTCGCAGTGAATGCAAGTAGTGAGGCCTTGCCCTAAATCAAAACCTGGTTCAGACAGATTCTCTCCACCTGCCATTCTTTCTTTTTCAGACCTGCATATTGTTTTGAGAACAAACTTTGGCTTCCATAGTAAACTACTGAGTCAGTCACATGATCACTTAACCAGGCAATTATCAGTACCTACTCAATATTAAACAAGCAGCATTTCACATTATGTTTTCTACAGTTCTTACTTTTATTTACCTCAATGGTGTAGAATCAATTAAATTAAGATATCTGTTAAGTGAATTAAAAAAGAAATAAATATTTTGAAGCATCTTTTAAGAATGAGTATTATTTGTCTTCTTGGAAATGTTATGCAAGTATGCAACCATGTAGATATGCATTAAATGAATATTATTAACAACCAACATTTATTTACTAAGAATGAGATAAATTCTGTCATATTACATATATGAAAAGAACTATTCTTACCAGCATGCATGATCTCTGTGAAATAGAATTAAGCAGAGAATTAGAGCTTTAGAATTAGAGAATTAGAATGGTTTGTAAGAGTCGAATCAATAATAATAGAATTAGAATTAATATGAGGTGTAATTTTTAATGATATGGAAAACAACCACACAGGAAGACACTTGAATGTGTCATATAAGCACTGCCCAAAATCTAAGTAACACTTCAAGAAATCCTTAACAAATGCATTTACCAGAATCCATGCCACCGAGGGATATAAAAAGTTGTTGATCCAGATGTTGATGTTTTACTAACACCAGTAAATGAACTTATAATGGACAAACTGGGAACAGGCAAAAATTACTTATCCAATGTCTAAGTACAGCTTGAGCAATCTATAATTACGAGAGTAAAAAAAAATCCCATGGCCCGAAAATGTTAGCTTGCTATCTTATTTATGGCCAAAGGGACTTAACTTTTTAAACTTCTCTTATCTACTTCATTGATCATATCAGGGAGACACAACAAGATATTTGAGTACCACAGGCAGACTTGTTTAAACAGCAGAGATGAGGGATGAGCTACAATTGCCTATAAATTATTTCACCCATACACAAGGATAAATGCCTCAATACTTTTTTTTGCTAAAGGACTATTTTCTGGGGTTCTGAAAAAAACCCCTTTTACTAAAAATGACTTCTGTTGAACTAAAAGAATTATTATGACTCCCCCTTCATGTGTAATTTAATAGTCCTGTTGTTAGCAGTGTTAAAATGGTTCTATTAAAAAGAAGAACAGGAAAAAACCTAATTTAATACTTTTTCTGTTTTCTTTGCAAATATTAAAAGTGTTTCCTAGGAAAGAAACTGGCACAAGACACTTTCTATGAAGACTGGTGTGTGTGGGATTAGACACAGACAGTCAGCTGCGTTTTGCCATTCTGGAAATGAAAGAGCAAATGGGTTATATTTTACTTTTCAAAAGAAGTGAAGTGATAATTACAAATTCCTTTCTCCTAACAAAGTATAGAAAGCAGAGTCAACTTTGCAACTGAATTTATTAGATCTTGTATAGTCACAATGGGCTTTTGTATTAGTTTTTTTAAGGCATGGGAGATACAGTTTTGCACTGAGTATTCATAAGTTCTTGAATGCTATACATAAACTGTGAAACCTAGCATAAGGAAGTAATATGATTTAGAAATAATATTACTTCAACATATTTGATTAACATCTGCTATTTTACCTATGTCAACATTCCTAACAGAGAAACGTCTGCATATATTTGGAGTACAGATATTAATCTAAAAAAATGAACCAGAGAAATCAAACTTAAACTGAGAAATAAAATGTATCCTCACTTAGAAGCATTTTAAGATAAATTCTAAAATTTCCTCTAAGTACCCCGAAGGAGAAAAGTAAAAATTCTAGAATGTTAAGCTTCAGGAGAAAGATCACCAACTTTTAAAAATGTATACATGTATTACTATCATACGGTTTTCTGAAGCTAACAGCAAGCTAAATGGAAATCGACTAAAATAATCCTGTTTGCACCACCGCTGTTTAAACCGAAGATGTCCAAGGAGCCTGAGCAGGGTCCCGCAGAACGGGGACGGGCAGGCGTTTCTGGAGCTTCGATGCCATCTGCTGGATGGGTAAAAAGAGTGCAGTGATCCCGACACATCCAAGAAGCACTTTTCCACTTCCCCATGGAAAACCGAGGATGGGCTGCCCCCACAGCTGCTGGTTCCTAACAAAGTGACAGCAGAATTAGAAAAAAAACAACCCCAAACCTTCTTGGGACTGGGCAGCTCTCCAGGGAAGGGAAAAAAAGAGGGAGAAAAGAAGGATGTAAAACAGTAAACTGACACCTCGAGTCCATACAAAGAGGGAAAAACCATTTCAAGAAAGAGGAAAGTGGACACCAACTTCACAGCTTTTGAAAAAGTTTCTCCAGCAAGATTCCTTTCAAGACAGTAACCTCTCCGTTTGGGTCCTAAGTTAGGACTGAAGTTTATCTTTAAACAAGAGTGCTTATACTTCAAAGATGAGAGACATGAGAAGAAACTAGACCAAAACTGCAAGTACAGATGGTTTAAGATTTACATCTTAGTTGTAAACCACAGAAGACTGACAAATAAAACTCTAGGGATAAAAGATTCCAAAGGACTTTATGTCCTTTGAAGGCCCACAAAAGTGAGATTTCTAGTCTATTTCACAGGACTCCAGATTTCTGCTGTGCAAGTCTGGACTTTCACGCTGACGGGCTGTAAATTCTGTCACAGTCACAGAACAGAAAGCCTTCTGCAACACTCCCACTTCAGAGACCAAACGGCAACGTCACTTGGCAGAGAAAAATGAGACAATGCTGTAAGTGAGCAGTAAGGTTTGGGAATCTTCTACCTGAAGCAGCAACCAGATGCTTGAGAAATGTATGCTGAGGCATGACCTAACTATTTTTCCTAACCCAATACATTCAATATTTACATGCTGAAAAAAGTCAGCACTTATCATATTACAATAAAATTCTCAGTGTAGGGGTGAACAACGTTGGCCTTTATAGTTGTTTTCCTTGGGGAATGCAGACATGATTCTTCTAGCTAACGCAATTAATCTCCATTGCAGTCTTGGCTGTGGAGCTTTCTGCTCTTTTGGATGGTCTTTTTCTCTGTCTCTTTTTCTCCAGTGGAATATTAAGTGTCTTCTACAGTGCTGGAAATCTCTGATGAGACCCCAGAATTGCTTGAACCACGGTAACCAGCTGCAGCAACCGTGCATGGCTGCTGTGCTGAATAGTTGAGGCTGGAAACACTTGGGTTTCCATGCACGGGACACGTACTCCATCCTGTTCTCAGCAGGTATAAGTGATTTGCTGCATCTTGAGTGCGTTGGGTGGCAAGTGTACATGAAAAACACATAATTCTCATGAACTGCCTGTCTCTGGTGCTTCAGCTGGAAACGTGAAAGCCCTGTCTCTTATAAGGAGCAGCACACTGCTGAGCATTGTGGCAATTTGGCTCTTCTGCCTCTCAATGTGAAGTGCTATTGAACATGTATTGTTCCACTACCAGCTTCTTTCTGTTTACCCCATTACATCTCTTCTGCTCCTTTTTGTAAGTGTGCACATCTATAGAAGCAGAATCTTCTCTCTTACAGGAGCCATGCAATGGCAGTGATCAGGAGAAAGAATAATTTGTAACTCCTGATAACGCCTTTAATTTTCCTCTCAGTGCCAATTAACGTGGACAGCACAACCTCCCCATTGCATCTCACTGAAACTTGGTTAAAGTCTGCCTGCTTTGCCTGATTTGATGTTTGCCCTTTTTGCTCAACTTGAACGACTTTATGCTTAGCTTTTGAAGTTCTCACCTCAAGCAAATTATGCCTTTCAGGCCTCTTGCACTCCTAATAATCTTATTTGTATGTGACAATTGTAGCAGAAATGAAGTGTCGCTGTAACTACCAATATTTGTAACCTGACCTGCAAGTGAATTCTGCATAAATCCTGAAACAGGATTGCTGTTGTTTGGTCCTCCTCTTGAACTCAGAAAACACCATTTAGCCAAGAAAGTATGAAGGCAAGTCCAGCAATACCGATCAAATTTCATTTTCCCCTTCACTGAACCTGTTTTTGGACAAACAATTAGTGAATGACTGTTACTTCTTGTTCTCACTGACAGTAATTTAATTTCCTCTTTCATTTTAATTAAAAAAAAATATTGTGGAGCTAATTTTCAAGTCATTGCGCTTTGCAGAGTCCTCCCAACGGGAGAGGACTGAGCCATATACAGCTGAAATCAAACACATTAGCTGATCATTTACTTTGGGCAGGATTAGTAGGGAGGCCTCTTTACCCCCAGTCAGGCATCCTACCCACTCCTCTGAACCACCTCTTAAACTTGCAGCTGAAAACCCAGGAACACAGTGGTAGAAGAAAAGATTTCTATCGGTTGGAAGCAGAGAAGAAAAACCACGCTACTAAATCCCAAGGAAATCAGCCCTCTGTTTTATTCATATTCGATTTCACTGGTAACCATGGGAAACCAGAGCCAAACCTGGTACCCTCATGTGTGCCGCAATCCCTCACTACAATGCAGACAGAGACAGAAAAGCTGTAATGGAAAAGGGCATATGAATTAAAGGTGACATATCCCTGGCTCAGTTAACACTAGAAAAGCCTTTACTTGAGAAGTGCAGTAGGGATCCAATCTTAAATGTGAAATAGCCGGTCAGACAGGCAGGAACACCAGTGGACTTAATAGACTCAACAGTACTGTTTGGTAACAGTTTGGTACCCTTGGACGTGGCATTTTGCAGGGACCTGGTATGTGCAGCAGCTACCCTGAGCACAGGAATCCTGGTGATAAGCTGGATATCAGAAACACACAGTATGCTAACTGAAGATGTGACACTGCAGAGAGCAATGCAACCTCTTATACTGGAGTGCCATTATGGGCCTTGGGAGAGAGGGAAGGCCCCCTAGGAGACTGCTGCTACCTAGAACCTTAACTTTTCCCCCCCAGGGTTGACAGGTACGGGGAACAATCTATTCATCTGTTTTACATTTCAGCCTTTCACAACTCTGCAATTATCCCGTCTGCCCTAGTTGAATTGTTTGCTGAACCTTGAAATTTGGCTGGTAAGTAGTGCTCAACCAGAATGTGTACTGCAGCCAACTAAGAATCTGTGCAGATCTCTCTTAAAGATAGCACCCAGCACGCTTCTCAGCCACCTAATGAAGCAAGGCAGTGCTCCCCAGTCTACTGCCCTGTTAGCATTCAGGCACTTGCTGTGGCAGTTGTGTGCAAGTATCTGTGAAAGCCTTCCTAAAAAATGACATTGACAATGTACAAGGGAGGTGCAGAAAAGGGGGCGTATGTGTGTGTGTGTATCCAGTTGTGTGTTAGGGACTGTCTAGGCACAACAGAATCATTCAGTCCAAGTCACCTGAAGCAATCCAAAACCTATGCTTGCTCGCAAAGTTTAGGCTGCACCACCTTCCATTACAGTCATATAAAAATAGGCTTGAGTATCAAGAGCCATCAAAAAATATTGGATGTTCTCTGATGCCCTTTGCACAGCTGAAACATTATCCATTTAACTCAAGGTCATCTTAGGAATAATTAGCAGCAATGGGGATCAGTACCATCAAAGTATAGCAGGTAAGGAGCTGACTACAGGAAGAATAGGAAGAAGAGGTGCAGAGAGATCTGTAATGACAACAGAGGATCTTACTTCGGGAGTAAGATCTTTGAGAAATTCTTTGGACCCTCACTGGAAATTTCCTTTAATGACAGTGTTGCAAAATGCAGAAAGACCTTGTAGAAACTTAGCATAGTGGCTCAAAGTTTACGGGAACCATACACACAGAAAAAGATGTCCCTCTGAAAACTGGAAGAAGGTATATCAATGTAAGCGGCATAGATTCCAAACCCTTTGGTGACAGTAGTAGGAATTTCTGCTCTACAGTGGTTGAAAATTGCCAGAAGAGAGGGGCAAGTGTGTGTAACTGTGTCAGAATGTATCTGCGTGTCAGGAAGAAAACAGCCCTAGGAGAAAGTCAAGTGCTCTCACAGGGCAGGCGCAAAGCAAGATCCAGGAGGACAACTCATGTTAGTGAGATGCTGCGTAGGCTCCAGCTCAAGGTCAAGAGAGATTAAATAATTTTAAAACAATTGCAGAGAATGACAACTAAAATATTCATAAGAAAGAAGGCAAAACTATAGAAGTTTGGTGTGTTTAGTCTCACAAAATGAAAGACAGGAGTAGAACAATTACTGAACATGAATACAAACGAATGCTGAAAACCTGAGAGGTCATGCTGGCTCAAGACCAAACAGGTTTAAACTGATCACAAACATATTATATAGGAGACAGGATGACATTCAGTTTCAGAAGAGGGAGCTTCTGACTCATCATAATTAATTGTGAGAGTGGTACGGACTAAAATACCCTGAATCAAACAACAACAACAACTTTAATATGTTTTAAGATATTTCTAGGAAATAGGGACTCATATTTGACCTGCTGGCCCTGTCTCATATCCCTGCATTCTACATTTGATCTAGAACACCATGTGTGGACACAGAACTACAGTGTTTCTGCCATGGTTGAGTTTCTGGTCCCTAGAACTGGTTCTCCTGAGGGACTTCATCCTCTCTGATACCTGCTGCAAGGGGAAGGCCATAAGGGTGATTTCTGGGGGGTGTCAGGGATAACACAGACATTAGATGGACCAGCTGGGATGATGCTGTTCTGGATGTGCTACTCAAGAACAAGGGAAAACTGTTCAGGCTATAGGTTAGTGAATGCCACAGCTGTAACGATCCAGACACAGGGGAGTTCAAGATCCTGGACAAGGGTGGGGAGTAGAAAGGACAGGAGCTCTGAACTTCACCAAAGAAAGCTGTGGCTTACTCAGGTATGAGATAGGAGGGAGGCAGCTCTTATGGGAGCCAACTCTTGTGGGGTTTGAAGGGCAAAGGAGCTCAATAGAAAAGTCCATGCTGATGCTCAAGGATAAAACACAACAGATATATTAGGAGGCTGTTTTGGCTAAAAAGACAATTCATGGCAGAGCAATGCAAAAAAAAAAAAAAAAGCATAAGCATGTTGGGACTTAGGAGAGGTTATGACAGAGATGGCATTATTACTGCTGAGGTGTGCAGAGGTGTGATCAGGAAAACCAGAGCTAAGCCAGGGTTAGCAAGGGCTCTCAAGAGAACAAGAAGGTCTTTTGCTGCTATGTAAGCAGTAAATCAGGTAAGGAAATTATGGTGCCTCTGTGACAAATGGGTTGAGTGGTACAGTGATAGCAAATGCAGGCCAAAATGAGTTTCTTGGTGCCTTCTTCATCTCAATTTCTGCTGACACTATTCCCAGATGTTTTAGCCCAAAGGCAGGGATGAAGAAGCAGAGGAACGCCAGGATTAGAGGGCATTCAGCTCCGGGGTCTCCTAAAAAATCTTGTCTTATACAATTCCATTGACTGTAATGGGATTTTTCTGAGGGTGTTGAGTGAGGTGACTGAGGACAGTGTGAGGTCACTCTCTGCCATCTTTGAAAGGTTGTGGAGCCTGGAGAAGGTCCCCAGTGACTTTATGTGCACCTACAAGGCACCTAATGATTCTGTGATTCCCAGGGCTTCATCAGGTCACGCTGGCTGGGGCAGACAACTCCAAGCACGTGAGGAAAGAGGGTTCCTTGGGTAACACCTCCTGTCTCCCTGGGAGGCTGCAGCACAAAGTCCCACAGGCTTTCCCCACATCCCAGCACTTCTGGCCAGCCCTCTGGGATCCCTCGATTCCTTCCTCAGGGGCTCACAGGGATTTTCACAGAATCATTGGGTCTTAGAAAGGTTTGGGTTGGAAGAGATCTCTAAGATAACCTAGTTCCATCCCCCTGCCCCCTCCATGGGCAGGGATGCCATTCATTAGATCAGGTTGCTCAGGACCCCATATAGCCTGGTCTGGAACACTTCCAGGTACAGGACACCCACAAGTTCTCTGGTCAGACTGTGCCAGGGCCTCACTACCATCTGAGTTAAGAATTTCCTCCTAATATCTACTCTCTTTCAGCTTAAAGCTACTCCCCTTGTTCTATCACTACGTGCCCTTGTAAAAAGTCTCTCTCCAGCTGCCCTGTAGCCCCTTTGGTAATGAAAGGTGCTCTAAGGTTTCCCTGGAGCCTTGACTTCTCCAGGCTGAACCTCTCCATCTCTCTCACCGTGTCTCTCATTAGCAGAGGTGCTCTAGTCCTCTGAGCATTTTTGTGGCCTCCTCTGGACCAGCTCTAGGAAGGCCACATCTTTCCTGTGTTGGGGAATCCAGAGCTGGATGCAGCACTCCCGGTAGGGTCTCATGAGGGCAGGGTAGAGGGGAGAATCACTTCCCTTGACATGTTGCCCCCACTGCTTTGGATGCAGTCCAGGATGCAGCTGGCCTTCTGGGCTGCCAGCACACACTGCTGACTCATGTCCACCTTTATATCCACCAGAAGAATACCCAAGTCCGTCTCCACAGGGCTGCTCTCAGCGATTTCTTCTTCCAGTCTGTGCTCACGTCTGGGATTGCTCCAGCTGCTGCACCTTGCACTTGGACTTGTTGAACTTCATTGGGTTCTGTGGGTCTCCTTCTTGAGCTTGTACAAGTGCCTCTGGATGGCCCCGTCCTTCAGGGGTGTCACCAGCACTGCTCAGCTTGGTGTCACCTGCAAAGCTGCCGCGGGTGGCCCTGATCTCCCTGTCTGTGTCACTGATGAAGGTACTGAAGGGCCCCAGTCCCAGGACACAGCCCTGAGAGACACCACTTGTCACCAGCCTCCACCTGGACGTGGAGCCATTGACTGCAACTCTCCGGCTGTGTCCATCCAGCCAACTCCTCATCCACTGAGTCATATGCCCTTTAAAATCCATGTCTCTCCAGAGAACTCTAAGTGGATGACAGTGGTCAGTCTTCCCTTGCTGACGCTGCAGTCACTCCATCACAGAAGGCCACCAGATTGACAGCCACAATTTGCCCGTAGTGAAGCTGTGCAGGCTATCTTAGAACACCTCTTGTCTTCCATGTACCCTAACATTGCTTCCATAAGGACCTGCTCCATGATTTTCCCAGGCCCAGCAGCAGTGAGCTCTGTAGATCCCTGTCTTTTCCTTTCTCCCAGTTTTAAAAATAGGAGTCATGTTTACTTTTCTCCAGGCACCAGGGACTTCCCCTGACTAAATATGATGGAGAGTGGCTTGGCAACAACATTAGCCAGTTCCCTCAGGACTCTGGGATCTGTCTCATTGGGCCCCGCAGACTTTTGCCTGTTTTCTCCTATTTTCCTCCTATCCAGGGTGCAGGGAGGTGGGCAAGAGTGATCCCTCCGCTCAGCACCCATCAAGCCTCATTCGGACACTGCATCCTGTTTGGGAGAGGTCACATTGACAAACCAAAAGGGCTCAGGGGAGGTCACTGGAACTGTGGGACTGAAATAAAAACCCTGAGAGGAGGGTCTGTGGGGCTGGGTCTGGTTCAACACAGAACACAGAATGGTTTGGGACACCTCACAGCACACCCTTGTGCCTTTGGGGATGAGATCAAGAGGATGGCGCTGGGGTCTTCCCAGTGAAGTACACTCCCTGGCAGGAGGGCAAGGGACATTGACATGAGCAGAAACTAGAGAAGTTCAGCATATGGTTAGAAGGGAAACAAATGAGAATAAATACACACTATAGGAGGAGACAGAAGAGATTGTGGGATCTTTGGAGGTTTTCAAAGTCTGGCTGCACAAAGTTCTGAGCATCAGGGTCTGAATTAATTCTTGAATTCATTCTTCTACTCCAAGTAAAAATTTGGGGTAGAAGCTACCCACATCTGTGCCAACAGCAATGCTTTTGTGGTCTGTGACCTAGGAGTTAGTATTGTTTTACACAAGGCTTTATGTGGACAGAGTAACTACACATACAAGTGAATTCCTGTTGAATCCAGAGGGCTCACACTCCCCAGCTGTCAGGTTACACATATGCTAGGAGAGCAATGTACTGTAGCAGCTACATTACTCCACAGCAGATGGCCTGTGCAAGCTATGAACACCGTGACAAAAGCTTCAGAGCACAGTGTATTGTTCTCTTTTATCTGCCAGTCAGTGCGGAAAGCAAAGTGTTGGAAAGCGCATGCTCAAAATCAAGTAATGCAAAAATCCATAGTCAGGTCTCTGTAGAACTATTTTGGTGTTTAATTCCTCACACCACACAGGCAAAGATTAGTCTGTGTGTGTGGCTGTACAACTTAGGCCAAATTTGTTTTATATACTGCATTTTGATTAAATTAAAATACTTTCAGATAACCACAGTGATGGCTGTAATATGAATAATGACTCATACAAAAATAAACTGATCTAATTTATTCATAGTAGGTCCAGTCAGACCTGTAGGATTTGATGCATTATTTTTTCAGATAAATATTATTCTTGGAATCGATGTTCCAGATTAATTGTGGACAATTTCTGATGTCATTTTCCTAGAAGCTTTTTATAGTGCACTGAGAAATCCATCCTGCAACTGCTCAGTCCGGTCCTGCAGCCGGGAAGACTCACCCTGTGACAACTGCCAATAGCCATGGTCTTCCCTGGCTGGCTGCACTATTTGCCACCCTAATGCCTCATGCAATAAGTGGCCTTGCTTTAGAATATTCAGGTGTCTGGCCTTTCCACAGCAGCTCTGCAGTACTGCAGGAGGACAATGTACAACTTCCGGCTCCCATTTGTCCTTGTTATTACAGGACAGGCAGGGACACAGACAGGACAGAAGCTCAAACAAAGCCTAAATATGAGAATAGTTGGCAAAGAGACTGCGCTCTGAAACACTGTAAAACCCCTCCAGAGCCACAACAGCCCTTCCTGCTAACAGACACAGACATCAGATAACTGTCTTCAGAGGCATTTGTCAAACTCCAATCATTTTTATTCCCTTCCCTTTCAGCTGTCTAGCACTCCAAAGAAACCAGTGATTAAAAGAGGAAACTTTTAATGGATAAAAAGATTTTTGCATATCCAAATAAACTTTCTTGAAGCACACAGAATTCAATACCTCCCTCTCCTAGCTGACAAGTAGTTTCTGCACACACTGATTTACAGAGTTTAATTCCAATGCCAATAAATAGTATGTTCAGGGCATTGACACTGCTGGGATATGCTTCCAGAGTCACTACTAGCCATGGCTGTTACAAGCCTGAAAGATGACCTCTGCTTTAAAATGGTCAGGGCAAGAAGCACTATGCAGCCTGGTACTCAACTTAACTCCCATTTGGCCTTTCTTGGCCAACCTCATTTCCTGCAGTAGCAAAATGACACTGGTATGACTGCAAGGGAGTCTATAAACAAACAAACAAAATGATATATGAAGGGGTTCAATTCCAACTGCAAGCACAGTGCTGTTGTGAAGCTGGACTGTCAGCAGCAGTGCTCCAGGAATAGCTCTCAGAGGCACCAAGCCTTGACAACACTCCCTGAACTGAGATTCCTCTCCGCACCCCTTGTCCCTTGCTTCCTTAGTAAGTGGTATAAAATGAATTAACAGTGATTTTAAATCACGAAGTTCATGTACTTACTATAGTTACTGCTTCTAAACCTCTGTATGGGGGAAATAAATTAAAGTAAAAGGTTTTGCAACTGAATGAGAAGATTTATTATATGTTTAAGGAAAATTTGCAGATTAGAGTCAGCTGAGCAATCTTTTGTGGGTTTCCTCATACTTGGTACTGATTTTACTGATGGAAAATATAATCTAGATAGTCCTAATACAATTACTACACCCACATAATTAGCATAATAAATATATAAGCCTGTCAAGATGATAGTATAATGCTCTTGCCACACTGTTATTTTATAGTGAATTCCAAGTATTCTTGGCAACTGTTTGAATGCCAATCAGGCTAAAAAGACAACAACAGAGAAGCAATTGCTCTCAAAATAAAAGACCTCAAGTGTGAACCCTGCATAAAAGAAAATTTAGTCCCTTTTTATCAATAAAGACTAGGTTTCATTTTGATCTCTTACTAACTTTTTGTCAGCATGTGCGACAAAACTGAACTGCAGGTTCTTCTGTGCAGATTCCAGTGCTAACATCCATGGTATCCAAGGGCTGATGGGAACTCTAATGAAAATTTCTATGCTTCTGGGTGTGCTGCTGAAAATGCACACAGTGATTTCCCTCATCCAAGGGAGTACCACTGCTTCAGAGTGAAACTTCTCCAAGTCTGAAGGATCCAATACCTTTAGATGACTTTTTCTCTTCAGGCCATGGGGCATGCAGACATGAGAAATCACTGATAAATCCAAAGAAAAGTAAGATCCAGACCCTCTTCTGCCTGCAGCTGGTAGAGGCTGAAGTGGTTACAGCTACCTTGCATGTTACCACTGCCTCCATGGTCACTGCCTAATACCTCACTGTCTAATTAGCTAATTAACCTGTACAGCTGGTCTTTACTGTCATGGCAAACAGTGTGAAGCTGCTTCAGTGTTAGTCCTGCACAATAAATGAGGATGACTGTGGAAGCTTGGTAGCAGCTTCACAGAGCAAGTAAACCCCCAAATTACTTATATATCAAAAGAAATAATGATGCCAACAGGAGACAGATAAAGCTCCTGAGCACGTGCAGAATTAGATTAAGGGTGAATTAATTTACACTGTATGAATTACTGCAAACTGGAATCTAAGGACCAGTTCACCTGCTCCAGAGATGTGCTTGCAGTTGGTTCAGCCTTCATGAAAAGTGCACTGGTGTTCTCAACTAGGATGTGTTACAGAGAAAGTGAGTGGGAGATCTGTACAGAGATGTGGAACAGACAGCAGTCAACTCAATGGAAAATCTCACCCTAATGGCAAATAAACACAACACCCTAGGACACCTCACACTAATTCATGTCCATTTAACGTCAACAGCCAGTGGAAAAAGCCTGTTTCTGAAGCATTTTTCTGGGATAGGTCACTTATTGTGAAATAAGTGTGAAATGCTGCCTTTCATTAAGGGTAAGGTCGTGTTACTGCCTGTCAGTCGTGGTGCTACTTTCCTTCACCTCTCCATTACCAGTATTGCTCCATTTGATCCCAAGCCCCTCCAGGCTGTGCTGCCCTTCTCGAGCTCTTCTACTTATCTACCTCCGCAGCAACTCTTCCTAACCACCACCACAAGCTCAAAATCCTGCCTCTTCCTCCCACACCTCTGCTGCTGCTCATATGCTGGTATCCAGACTGACAAGCATCCACCTGGAGTGCTGCCCTCTGCATGCCTCCTCCCAGTTCAACAGAGCTAATGCAAGTTGCTTTCTACACCTGCAGAGCCTTGTTCAGGCCATTCCTGTTGCTGCTCTCTTGGTTTTGAAAAGCCTGCACTCATCTCAAAAGGTCTGAAACAGAATGTGTTGCTTTCTTGCAGGCACTATTTCATGCCTTGCTTCCTTAGACTGCCAGTTCCCTGGGGTGAGAGTCACCCTCCTGTTCTTTATCTGCCATTTGTCCTAGCATCTGGGTAGGACTTGTAAAAATTATGGGTGATAATAATGATGGGCAGCCTTAATAACATACAGGTATCTAAGACAGTGGGATGACCCAGGTAACAAAGAGGGTGTGTGTACTTACTGCTTGTTAGTGCAGAGGTTGAATCGGCTTACCAAGAGCACTGATTAATGCGAGTATTTGCCTCAGTGTCTGCCAGTGAAAACCGTGGAAACGTCTGGAGTAGGGTAAGTAGCCAAACTGTAGTTTGTTCCATGCAACAGGGACTTCTTTTGTGGCTGAAGAGGTGAAACACACATAACCTGAGGTGACAACACACAGACGTGCACACTGATATTGTTATGCACAACATAACAACCAGAGTCCTTGAAGCCAGGAGTGTGCTCACAGCTTTGAACAGGTAGGTGTGAAGAGCAGTTTCTAGGCAATCATGGACGACCAAAAAGAGCTGAGGAGGGCAAAGTCATGGCAGCATAAAGCAGGAGTAAGTGTCACCAGGGAGATCAAGTTACTCGGATATGAAAACTCAAAAGCAATCATTGTATGCATTTGCCACCAAAACATCTTTCTAACTCTTGGGCTTCATTTCACATCTCTCTCAACTCGATCCAAGTTTTTCTCTTTGCATAGGAGAGGTTTGTGCAGTCACTGAGTCAGTATATAAACTGTTGTAAATGAAGTTAGTTAACTGTGATGCTCCAGTCTGAACAAAGGGCAATTACCCCAAATACTTCAGACATAGAGTGAAAAAAACCCCCAAGCACTGTCTGTCAAGGAGAAGTACTATGAAACTAGATGATGAGAGTACTCTGGGGGAAAAACTCCAACCCATTATTCTGCAACTCCGTGAAAGACCTGGAGAGCCAAACACTGTCAGGTTTTATGGAGCTGAATGGGCTGGGCTAGAGGAAATACCAAGAATTCATTTATTTATTATATTCCTCATACAATGAGTTGTCATAATCACTCAAAGGGGGAAAAAATCACAGCTTTCTTTTGTTCTCCTTCTGTTTCAACATTCAAAGAAATGGGCAGCAAAAACTTAATCCTTAGCTGTTCACAGCCTTTGGAGTTGATTCCCAGTTATTCTGGGGCTCTTACAAGCCCTCACAGCAGAGCTAAATAGCCACTGCTCAACCCTGGCCAGAACTGCTTCACACTCTAACCAGCAATAACAGAAATCAGAATGAGTAGTTCAAAATATTCTGAGCAGAAAAGAGTAGTGAAACTGACACAACCCCTCAGCATGAGGTACTTTGGTTTGCATGTGAAGCTCAGCACTTACATATCTGGACTGCTGAATGAAAAGTTAAAAAAAAAAATCCCTTTTATCTTCAAAGTACAGGCTTAGATTTAGTATCAGGCAATAGTGAAAGTGAACAAGCAGCATATTTTAAGTTGTAACCATCCATGCAAAAAATAGCAAGTGATATTTTCTCTCTCTTTTTAGTTTTTTTTTAATGGCTCTTCCACGCAATGCAAGCAAGTTATTCCATGCTGTCAAGAATGCTGGATTCCTACAGCAACAGTCAGCGGTTTCTTTTTAGTTGCGAAAGCTGCAAGAGGCTCTGGCTGTCTGGCAGCTGTGTGTCAGAGCCTGGGGAGGACGCTGGCAGAAGAAGCACCTCCAGCTCTGTGTGGACGTGTAACACGTACCCATTCCCACACTCCTGCAGGGAAAGGGGTCTCCTGCCTTCCCTCTGTCTGGCAATGCATTCTGCTGGCCCTTGCTCTGCTGTGCTGCTGGGAGGAAATGGTGAGGAAGCCAGGCTTACTGTAAAAATGACCTAGATGTTTCTTATTACAAACACTAAGTTGACAATGTGGCAGACTAGAACTTCTCCAGCCATTACACAATACTAGGAAATCTGGAGTTTAATTACGTTACAGTATTAAGCTAGCCTGAGATCAGCATCCTCGTTTGCAAAAAGACAGCCTTGGTTACAAGGAAGATGCCCTGGGAGATCGCACACCTACTGACGGAGGAGGCTACAAGGAGATTCCACACCTGATGGTGGAAAAGGTTATGAGGTGTGAGGGCAAGGGTCTCACCAACAAAGCCGGCTCAACTTTAAAGCTGATTTGTAGCAGTGCTCCTCCTTTACTGCCTAAGGAGCTCCAGGGCAAACAGAGGTTAATAACCCATCAAATGTACACATCAACTACTGAAACACTGAACTACAAACTACTAAACTCACCATAGCCAGCAGCATGTGCTTGCAGCCCAGAAAGCCAAATTAATTCTGGGCTGCATCCAAAGCAGTGTGGGCAGAAGGTCAAAGGAGGTGATTCTGCTTCTCTCTTCTGCACCTGTGAGACCCCACCTGCAGTGCTGCACCCAGTTCTGGTGCCCTCAACATAGGAAGGACATGGAACTGTTGGAGCAAGTCCAGAGGAGGTAATCAAGTTGATCAGAGGACTGGAGCACCCTCTCCTATGAAGTCAGGTTGAGAAATTTGGGGCTGTTCAGTCTGGAGAAGAAAAGGTTGTGTGGAGACCTCACAGCACCTTCCAGTATCTACAGGAAAGCCAGAGTGAGTGAGTCCAGGAAAGGGAATGGAGCTGGGGAAGGGCGGAAGGGTCTGGAGCACAAATGTGATGAGGAGCAGCTGAGGGGGGCGCAGCCTGGAGCAAAGGAGGCTCAGGGGGGCCTTTCTGTCTCTCCACAAGTCCCTGACAGGAGGGGGCAGCCAGGGGTGGGTCGGGCTCTGCTTCCAGGGAACAAGGGACAGGATGAGAGGAAATGGCCTCAAGCTCTGCCAGGGGAAAGTTCAAATTGGACATCAGGAAGAATTTCCTCACAGAAAGGGTGACTGGACATTGGAATGGGCTGTCCGGGGAGGTGGTGGAGTCACTGTCCCTGGAGGCGTTTAAGGAACGACTGGTCGTGGCACTCAGTGCCATGGTCTCGCTGACACGGTGGTGTCCGGTCACAGGTCTGACCCAACAACCCGACACATCCCTTCTAGCCCAACCGATTGGGTGACTCTCTCCGTTTGTATTTATACGTCTCTGGCCGCGCCCCTCCTCCCACCCAGCCCGCCCTCAGGCGCGCCTGCGCCTGCGCCATTCCGGGCGCCTCAGGGGGCGCATGCGCGACCCCCCCTCCCGCCGAGCCCGGCACCGCCTCCCTCCTCCTCCTTCCTTTCCCGGCCTCTTCCCCGCCACCTCTTCCCGGGGAAGGGACGAGGGCGGCCGGAGCGCGGCACACATCCGCCGCCATGCAGATCACGCTGAAGACCCTGCAGCAGCAAACCTTCCGCATCGACATCGACCCCGAGGAGACGGTGCGGCCATCCCCGGGCTCCCCTCCCCACCCCCGGGACGCGGCGGTGGAGAGGGATGCGGGGATCTGTACCCTCGCCCCGGGAGAAAGGGAGGGACGGACCCCTCCGGTGGAGGTGGCCGGAGCATCAGTGAGGGGCTGAGGCCGCTGGGGTGATGCGGTGCCTGGCCGGGACGATTTTGGGGGATTCGGGGCCCGGGGGGAGGGGATGAGCTCAGGCGGGGGTGATGAGGGACCCCTTTTCCTCGGGATGCTGCTGGTTTAGAGTGAGTTCCCACCGCCGAAGGAAAGGGGCTGCCGTGGCTAGACCTCCGGCGGAAGGACTTTTCCCCCTTGTTTTTGAGGAGAACGCCCCGGAGGTGGGAGGGGGAATAGCTCGGTAGATGGAAAGGGGGAATATCCCGGGAGGTGGAAAGGGGAAATGGCCCGGGAGGTGGGAGGGGGAACGAATCGCTCACATAGTCCTGGGGAGGAGAGGAGCACTATAGGAAGCGAAAGTTTTTCCTTTCGGGAACTGGGGTGCTGACACCCGTGGGTTAGCGGTCAATGGGGCACAGATCGCTGCTGGTTTACAATGGGAGTGTTGGGAGTGGGGAGTACTGCGAGTGGATCTCCCTCTCGGGTGGGGCGGGGGGTGCAGCAGAGAGAAAACGCGGTGGTCCTTCCCATCCTTCCATGGATTTCAACCAGAAGGGAAATGTTGGGAGGGTAGAAGGGAGATGTTGGGAGAGTCGTGGAGCTTTTCCACTGGGGCAGGAGCGTGTTCTGGAGAGGAGCTGGTGTTTGCTCCCGGTGCATCGCAGTGTGCCCGGGCCGGTGTGTGCCGTGCCTGGTGGAGGTGGGTGAGTGCAGGGAGGGTTTATTGTTGTGCCTCACGGGGTGAGCTGCAGTGATTAATCAGTCTGCACTTAAGAGGGGAGGGAGTGCAGGAGAGACTCTGCTGACCTCGGTGGAGTCAGTGCTGGGGTGTGTGGTGGGGTTCGTGACCGCGTTGCTCTCCCTCACTGGTGCCTTTGTGCGTCTCTGATGATGCTGCAAGCGGGTAGATGTGTTTTGGTTCCAGGTGAATGTTTTCTTCTGGCACACGGGGAGTCCACTGGAAAATCCTCAGGGAAATGCAGCGTTCTGAGATGAGAGAAAGGGCCTTAAGAGAGTTGGCAGGGTTGGAAGTTGCCTTGTCACTTGCCTGAGCACGGGTGGTTGCTCTGATAGCCAAGTCCAGACACACTTGTGGCCTTCGTTTGAAAGATTTGGGAAGGCTGACAGCTGAAGTATTGTCTGCAGCAGCCACTCCTGTGACAGGTGGGCAGTGAAGCTCTGGAAACTATGGAACATTGTATCTGCTTTTGTATAGTCTGTTGGTTTACCCTCTTTCATCTTAAGAAAAATAAAGGATGACAGTTGAAGTTGGACTAAGAGCTCATTTGGGTGAGCAGTGTGACCAAAGGATATGGTAAATGTTTAGGGGAAGCATGAGTATATAAGCCTTCAAATACTGAAAACATCAGTCCTTGCTGTTACTGAGAAAATCTCTCTCTTTTTTTTTTTTTCCCCCTTGTTCTCTGCATTCAGTAAGGTCCTGGGAAGTAAATTCAAGGAGAGGACTAAAGGAATGTTGCCAGTCAAAGCCCTCACCATTTTATGAGACAGCAGAATGCAATGACTACAAGTTGGATTGTGGGAAATGGGATTGCACCCTCTGTTTATAAATGTAGTTACTACTGTAGCTCAAAATAAGAATGCTTCTCAGGAACACAGTACTTCAGATTTTGGCCAGGAATGGGTGGTAAGACAGAGGAAATTTGGGTGGAATTGGAGGAGAGCTTGTCTTAAAAAGAGCAGGTCTTATTCTTAGCTGCAGAGCTGAAAAAATGTGTGTAAATTTCCTTGGCATACTTTTTAGAAAATTGCAAAGAAGTTACTGTTGGAAATGTTACAAATTGTAGAACTTAGTAAAGAGAAGAAAGCCTTTGATACTT
The DNA here is from genome assembly GCA_013400975.1 of Atrichornis clamosus. Lineage (NCBI taxonomy): Eukaryota > Metazoa > Chordata > Aves > Passeriformes > Menuridae > Atrichornis > Atrichornis clamosus. The sequence continues at coordinate 45,191 of WBMZ01013093.1, forward strand.
CAGTTAGAAACCAAACCTTAAAATAAGAAAATGCTTTAAAATGAAGTATGTTGAGTAAGTGTTTCACAAGTGTGTGCTTGGAAGTTCCCAGTCAGATTTTTGAAAAATACAAATTTTAGCTAAGTGCACTGGTTTCCTAAATTAATTTTCTAGCACCTTGAAGTATGATTTGTGGAGTTTGGGAAACATTACTTTTAGTCTTTGGACCATGTGTTTGTTTCTCAGATAGAGGTAGACTTGTTTACTTGGAACTCTGCCCCATGCTGTGACAAGGCCAAAAATCACCTAGTTGTGATAGGCACAGGAAACCTGTTGCTCTGAAGTTGGATTCTGGTTCTGTAAAATCTCTTTCTGTTTCTAGCAATTCTTCACTTTGCTCTCAGTACCAAATTAACCTGAAAAGACTTGGTGTTACCGTGCAATGTTAACATCCTAACAAGAGTTTATGGTTGTTACTGAGAGCTCTCCTTAATAGTAAGGGATACTTAAACCAGCCTCCAGTGAGAATTTGAAGCAACACACTTTGTAATAACTAATTAGCCGTGCTGCAGCTTTTGCACAAGCAACAGATCTTTTTTTCCTGTTAAATCACGCAGTTGAATTTTAAACTTGCCTTCAGTAATGTGACTCTAGTTCTGATTTAGTTGTGTTTTAGAGTATTGGCCGACTGAATATTTTGACTGAATAAAAACTACAGTTGAAGCTACCTTGCTTGCCAAAGCACTAGGTGAAGACTCAAATATTCTGACCGACTAAAGAAGATGAAAAGATTTAGCCTCAGGCTCTCTTATTGGAGAAGGCTTGTTATCAAATGGAGAAATTTTTGCTGGCATGGTGGTTTTTTGTTAAGTTTTGTGTTGCTCGTTGGGCTCCACAGAGAGGTGGATTTGCCCATTGTGGTGGCCATTCTGGTGTTCTGAGTGGGGCCGCTCAGGGCTCGAGCATTCAGGCTTAACCAGGGCAAGTGAAAGCGTGTATCTATCTGCACAAGCTGCTGCTTCTTTCTGTTGACTGTCTGTGAGAAAGTAAATATGTTGAGCACTGTGTTAGGAGCAAATAAGTTCTGTCTGACACCGATGCAGACCTATGTGGCCACATGCCTTGTCTGAGGTGACAGTGCTGACATTGTAGGCTTCCAAATGTAGCAGTTCTGTTGCAGTTATCACTATGTAGACATGAAACAGGCTTTTAAAGAATCCTCAACAAACATTCTTAACTTCCTTTGAAAGTGAAATACCAGGCAAAAGTGAGTCTGTCCTGTTTCATTTTCAGCTCCCCCTGCGCTGTTAACCTAAAAACCTGGTTGTTGAAATGCAGAGAAGTGCAAGGAATATTCAGGATGTCAGCAGTCTATTGGACACAGTCTCTGTGTCACATAATATGGGCTTTCACATTTCACTGTTCCACCACAGCACTTGAACACCCAGAAAAAACCAGCTTGTTTAACACCATGTCAGCAGAACACTTAGTTGTGGAACTTTGAACTTCTGTGTGTTCTGGTGTGTCCTTAGTATGTTTATGCTCTATTGTTAGACATGTTGATGGGGATTTTTGAATGCTAAAGTTACTGTGTCAGAAGAATTAGCTTTATAACCGTTCTGCAAGAATCAGAGACTATTGCTGAGGGAAATGGTCAAAGCTGACTTTAGGGCTTGTAACTTGTGAACAAATATAAACGTACTCTTGACAATCTCCTTCTGACATGTGTTTCAGTGTAGGTTTATCCTGCGGCAGTTGTGGATAAGAGGATTATTTTTGTATTTCCCTGAGAGTTTATAATTTCCGTGGTTAGTGGAAAAGTGCTCAGTTCAAAGTCCAGAAGTACCTGTCTAGGTTGAAGATGTCTTTCAATCTCATGTCCTTGTGTTTTTCTCTAATTGCTCTTTTCATTTTACAGTAGGTATCTTTTTTCCTCTTCTAGAGGATTGTTATGTTGTTCTTGCATCTCATTAGGACTTTATTATTTGAGTGTGTGTGTACCTGCACAGTCAGAGGAGGTGTGAATTGAAGGGCTTGTGCTTGCTGCTTGTGATTTGATACATGACTCTGCAAAATTGTATCTTCAGAGATTACCAAAATAAGAGTATCTAGGAGAATCTGCTTTTTTTTTTCTTTTCATTACTTTCATACTTCCTCTGCAGACTGTAGCATTTTCAAGTTATGGTCTATTATAATTCTTGTTTGTTTAATTAATTCTCTGGGGTGTATTTGCTACTGCTTTTCTTTGGTAGATAGGCCTTTTCCGTTTCCTGGCTAGAGTTAGGATTTTCAAGCAAGAAAATGGTTCTGATTCTTGGCTGAAGAAGTCTAGGGTTTCACATTTTTAGGAATATTTTCCCGAAATTCTTGTGAGTGTTCTAATATAATTTCCAAAGAACTTTGGGCAGGATGACACATTTTAAAAATTTAATAAAGGAAAGGATAAGATGGCATAAATTACTTAATACAACTAAATTATTTTATTCATATTAGAATATGTTTTTACATGTTACTCATTTTTCAAATGCATTGGCTCTGCCCATAATTTTTCAACTGTTTTATTTAGAATGTTCTTATCCAATTTAGCTGTCAGCAAAGAAAAGTTACCTTTGTGCTTTTAATAATTTGGCAGTATTATGTGCTGTATTTCTCAACAATCTAAAAGGTCTTGGATTACTATCCCCAAGGTGGCCAGTATACTCAGCAGTTCAATATAGAGGTTGTACGCACTTAAAGATAGTTCTATACATGTCCTATATTTAAAGTCTGTTTTGCCAGTATGATTGGAAAGCAAGGGTATCTGTCCTTGATGTGAACAACAACAGGCTGGAAGGTGTTCCCTATGGAACTTGGTGAAAGTGGAGAGCACATTTTAATTAAAAAGAATAATATGAGCAGACGATCCTGCTACTGTCTATAGTCGCGTTGCTGCCCTTGTGGTTAGATGGCTGTGTTTACTGGCAGATCGTTTGAAAATACTTTCATTGAATGCCCGAAACACAGGAAAATGCTTTCCTGAAAGGTGTGAGATAGGGTAGTGTAAACCTACAGAACTGAAGGATGTTGCTGGCAGTGTCTTCTCCCATCAAGGTCTGTGTCTTCGGTCATGGTTCCCGTGGATGGAGCAGATTCATTAAAACAAATCACTGTTTTCCAGGACATGGTGATGTGCAGCAGTCTCGCCTCATCCCTGTAAGGATGGCTGTCCTCTGCGTGCTGCCCTGCAGGGAGCACCAAAGGAACGGGGAAAGGAGAGGGAAGGGCTTGCCAGAGCACACAGAGGATTTGTCTGCAGGCTGGCTGACTCTACTTCTCCCTGTCTTTGTCTTTCCCTGTGTTTCTGTGGCAGAGGCACCCCTCCAACTGGTTAGTCAGTATGCAGTATTGAAAAAGGGTTTTTTTGAGTGTCTGTTTATAATTAGTTGAAATGTTTTGTCAGTTTTTCTTATACTCAAACCGCTGTGTTACTTTTACACTTGTAAATTGGTTTGTGGGGAATATATGCCTGCTGTAAAAATTGTCTGCCTAAAGGTACAGGAGGGTTTTTTGTGCCAATCAACATGACCATGCAAGAGTCACCACTCAGAATGTAACCTTTCTCCTTAAAACAAGCCTTTGTGGCTTCACAGGCAGGACTGTCCATCTTCCTGCTTTTCTTCAAGTTGCAGATAGCTGAAAGCTCTGCTTTAGGTTGAAATCTGTGTGTTCCTGTGTTAGTACAAAGCTGCATGTATGCAGCTCTTTCAGTCGCTCTTTTGCATCAGAAAGCTGGCCTTAGTGTCTCCTCTTTCAGGCAGGGCTTAGATCTATTTTGAAATGCGGGCTAGAAGTCTGTGGAGGCCTGGAGGCCAGCTTTGAGATCAGAAATTAATTCTTTTGATCTCTGGGCAGTGCATAACAACAATTGCTAGACTTAAAATTTCACCTGTGTGTAGATGAGCTCAATTTTGTAGAGGAAATTAGAAAGGCAGAGGTAATTGCCTAGAAAGTAAATGTCAGGGTTAAATTTGGATTTTTACCTTGCCAATTCTAGGCTGCTTTTCTTCCAGAGAGAGCTGCTTCTTTCTTTGTATGCAAACATCTGCACAGTAATTACAGCTAGTAAATACAGACGGTTTTGAATGCTTTATCCTGTCTGTGAGGCTGTTTTTAAATGTTGGGGTAATTCTAGATGCCTTGTTTATTTGAGTACAACTGGGTTTTTTTCCAGGTACTTACTAAGCTCGTAAACCTGACTGAATTCACAAGGCTCTTCCTCTCCTGTGGCTCTTCCCAATTACTGTATCTATTATGCCTTTGAGGCCTGAAGTAGGGCACTAATCTGTTCATGTAACCACCATGATTGTCTCCTGAATAAATACGAGTGTCCTGTTTAGGAAGAAAATATAAGGGAACACTGTAAATTGAGTTTTGTGCCAGAAAAACCTGCTTTCATAATCTGTAGAAAGAAGTAGCTGGAACCAAATGCATTCTTACCAGTAAAAGTACTGTAAAGCACTGACTTAGGAGCTTTGTAGTTTCTTACTCTCTGTGTGTTTTCAGTAGTAGGCACAATATTTGTCATTAATCAGTTGCTGATCATGGAGTTTGATTAAGGGTAGTAAAACCTGTTGCACTGGTCAGTTTGTTGCTTCATTAGCAGGTTTATTGTCTGACACAACCACATTGTGCTAGCCTGACTTTGAGCAGTATCTATATAGCAGTATAATGTGTGGTAAATATTTTTGCAAGGGCCCGTGGGAGGAGAGAAAACAGAAATACTAATCCTAAATTCTAGACAGAAGAATTCAGGTTGTGGTATCCTCTCTCAGGGAGGAGGAAGAGAGCAAAGCCCTTTGGACTGAAAGCTTTTGTCCATGTCTAACTCTAACTTTTCCCAAAGTATGGGAGAAACCTGTTAGTCTACTACAGAAAAAGATGAATGGTAGAGAATTATGAGATAGATTTAAAAAACCCTCTCTGTGCAGCGTGTCTTCTCAAAGAAAAGCAGTTCAGTTGTAGGTAGGTTGGTAGTGAAGGTCTTGCAGAGTTGGTGTTGGGATTCATCTCTTTGTAGTCCTTTTATCCATTTGATAAGAATTTGAGTACAAATCAACAGAAGCATGATGGCATGGAAGAACACAGAGTTTAACATTAGTATCTGCGCAATTGAGGGTCAGACTTTGGTAAATGAGCAGTACAGATTAAATTGAAGTTGGGTTCACTGAAAGGTGAAGCCCTGACCACCACAGATCCTGAAATGTCCAGGAATAGTAGTGATGCTACTCTACTGCGAGTGTGCTGCTCACCTGTTCCCAAGAGGAATTAATTTCTACCAGGACAATGGAGCAAAGAGGTGCCTGGAGCCTGTGGAAACTGGAACTCTGGCATGAAAGGAAACTAAGGAGACCTGCTTAGCTTAGCTCACAAGTTTTGGTGATTTGTATAAATGTTTTGCACTGGTAAACACCATGAGATGTGGGAAGGCTATTCATGCTTGAATAACGGCATCAGCATAAGAGCTAATCAGTATTAATAGTCCATCAATTAATTTGGGCTGGAAATTAGGAAGAGACTTCCAACATCAGAATAAACAGCAGCCTTGTGGTAGAAGTAGCAAACAACCTTGCTTGTCTTTAGGTGGATCACATTCCTCATGAAGATTGTGGTGTGGAAGGTGGGTTTGTGACTTGATGTCAGAAGAGATCCTTTCCAGTTTTGTGTTCATTTTCTCTCAATGTCTCAAGAAATTCAGCAATTTGTCTTGCCTGTGTAATTAAAAATTAAAACTGATGAAAATACACTGTTCACTTTTTCATTAGGATGTATGGAATGTCTTTGAATAAACAGATTATTTTTGCCTCTTCTGTGTTAGCATGTATATGAGGTAGGGGAAATGAAAATTGGTGTGTGAGCGGGAAGGGGGAGGGTGTTTGATCAATGGGAACTACTTGCCTCGATGCAACCCAGCATGCCCTGTTTGCTTAGCTGGCAAAAAGTAACTGCAAGAAGTAAGTGGGCAACTCAGCACTAGTGATTTCATGAAACTCATTTTTAGGATGCCTGGCTGGGATGCAGCTGATGACTGGTATTTCTTTGGAAGACTTCAGTTTTTCAACTGGGAGTCGATCAGCTCTTAACTCTTTATTAAACAGATTGCATGGCATATATTTTTGAGGACATTGCGTTCAGTTCAGTTTCTGAATAGTAGGGACAGAAGAAAATAATCTTTTCATGTGAGTGTTTCTGAATCTTTAGAGTAAGTATTTGTAGATGAATTGATGCTCATTCTTAAAGATATTGCCATAAAGTATGGGCTCTGCTTATTGTGCTGTGAAATTTATAAGGGCAGAGGAAAAATGAGATTTGGTGAGGACTGAAATACATTTTGAACTCTAATCAAGTTGAATAAAGCTAGGAAGCCTGAAGGTTTGGCTTATGGATCTATATTTATGAGAAAAATACATCATAATCTGTGGATGATTTCTCAGTTTGACAGATCACTGTCCTGAGTGTGCTTTCCCAAATTAATTTTCACTTAATAACTGTGAACCAATGTTGGTGCTGAAGTCTAGGTTCTCAGCAACCTAATTTGCTAGAGGCAAACTTTAGGATGTTCCTTGTTTTCAGCAGCTCACAGTGCCAGCAGCTGGAAGGTGCAGCTGTTTTTCTGAAAAACATTGAGAAGGCTTCTCTCTCTCTATTTTTTTTTTTTTTTAATTCCTCCTTGAAAATGGAATGTCTGTGGTTTAAATCTAAATGAAGGTGATTCAGACTACTGTGTCTGACACACAGGTTGTTGCACTATCATGTATTTTCTTTCTTCTCTTAGCAGAATTAATGGCACCGTTATTTCTCACTAGTCTTCAGTCACTCCAGTTAGCACTGCAAGAGGAAATTCTGTGCCACTGGAATGTTACTGTTAAATTTGATGGATCTGATCTTATCTGTACCTTTTTTGTTCTGAGAATTAGTATTGTGTCTACTGCAAATGATGTGTTTCTGGCCTCTTAGGTTAGGCAGTGATGAAAGCCAAAAGAACAGGCAAGCATTTTTTATTTTAGTCTGAGTGTTTTTTGAACTTCTGCCTCTAACAGAAGAATGCTGAAGTCTGCAGCTGACTGCGTTTTCTTGCAGATTCAAGCTCTAGCAGTCAAGAGCTGGTTTAAGCAGAAGTCCTTTTGTTTGTTCCTTTGAATAGGTGTGGTGTGATCACTGCATTGTATTCATTTGAGATAGGACAGGTTCTCTTATCTAAATCACTATTCTGTATAAAGCAGTTAAGCAATGCTCTGAAATGTTCTCGAATTGACTGGTGTATTTTCAGTTTTACGGGAGCAAGCTGAAGTTTTAATTTGTAATTTGGAGCTCATGGTGTGTTACTGTCAGTCACCATAACACATTAGATGTCTTTGGATGGCAGAAGTTTACAGTAGAGTGAATGTCCGTTTAAATGAGAGACCTATGTAAATGATGTTTCCCTTTGCAAATGGCAGAGTGTCTCTGGATATAGATAGCAAAACAGTGTAAATCAGCTCTGTTATGTTAAGCTTAAATTTATTTTAGATTTTTGTAAGCTGTCAACCAGGGAAATGTCTGAGAACTTAAGTGATTTGTGTTCCAATGTAGCATATGATCTGTTCTTAAACTGATTGACATACGTGGCAATAATACAGTCACAGAATAAAGACCAATATTGAAAACTGTAATGGCCTTTTTTGCTCAGGATTTCTAGTCTTTTCAAGAATTAAGAAGTTAATGATGGCCCCAGCATTGGCAAGCTTTAGCCAAAGATTGTCTCTGTTCTTTAGGAGCAAAACTGTAGTTTGTTCCTGTGTTCAGTACCACCGTGGTTCTGTAACCTCATAGTGTTATTTGCATTGATAACTACTTCACCCAGGCAAAAAATACCAAGCTCCTTCACATGGATCCAATTACTGCATAAGAGTTTGTATATGTCTGTACTCTGTCCTGACCTAAACCACCATACTAGTAAAAAATTATGTCAGTAATGGTATCCAAAGTGGTTTTTTGGATTGTGGAAGGGGATTATGCAGCTGAAGTGCAGTCTTCTGAGTGTCCACCTAGGCTGAAACTGCCTGTGGCTGCTGATTTAGTTTTTCCCAGGTGTAATCCAGTGGAACAGGGGCGTTCATGCTCTTGGTGGTCCCTCAGCACATGAAAGATGTGGGCCTCTCCCATGGAGATAAGCTGAGAGAGCTGGGGTTGTTCAGGCTGGAGAAGGAAAGGCTCTGGGAAGACCTTGGAGCACCTTTGAGTACATTACAGGGGCTTATAAGAAAGATGGGGACAGACTTTTTAGCTAGCCTGCTATGATGGGACAAGGGATAACAGTTTTAAACTAAAAGAGAGTAGATTTAGACTAGATGTAAGGAAGACATTTTGTACAGTGAGGATGGTGAAACACTGGAACACATTTCCCAGAGAAGCTGTGGCTTCTCCCTGTTAGTGTTCCAGGCCAAGTTGGATTGGTCTTTGAGCAACATGGTCTAGTCACAGATGACCTGCTCATTACAGGGGAGTTGGACTGGGGGATCTTTACTGGTCCCTTCCAACCCAAACTATCCCGTGGTTCTGTAGATACTGCCTGTTGTTCAGCCGTTGTCATAATTAACACAACTTTTGTTCTCAATTCCCTTGACCCTGTAGTGTAAATGGAAGTTTGCCTATGTCTGGAGATGAATGCCACCTGGCAAAGGGATGAAAGCATAGTCCTGTTGTTTGTTGCAGGCTTATGGAGGAGGGAACTTTTTGGGAGGTTTTGGAAGAAGGCAGTGCCCCAGGTCACTTGCAGTACATCAATCACATCATAGGAAGGAGGAATGCTGCACACAGGTGGACTGCAAAGGCAAATGATTTGTTGGATCCTACTACAGTAAATATTTTAACTCCTCCACATGGATCCAGTTATTGTGTAGCAATCAACATGTGTGTTCGGTGTGTCCTGACCTAGGCTATGACATTTAGCTGTTCAAACATTTGTGTTTGAGACAACACATCTTGGTTTTGTTCCCTGTGGGAAAAAGGCTGTTGTCTGGAATGAAACTCAAACAAAAAAAACATCAAAAACACAAAGTAGACATTTGAAGCCAGTAGCTTGATTGATTCAGGGAACATGAAACAAGCTTTAATTTTCTCCCTCAAAATAGATTTAGCTGTTAGTCACATTGTAATTTTGGTACAAATCTATGATAAACAAAGTAACTGAGTATTAAAAAAATAGGTTCTAGTCATTATCTTTGAGTGATTGGTACAAGTGCATAAACACAAGAATAGGTAAGCAGAGTTAAAAAGTAGACATTTGAAAACATAACAGGCTTTTAACGTGATTCAGGGGATTAACTTGCCCAAGTGCATGCAGGACATTTAACTGAAGTATGTAATACTTCAAAGTTCAGTTAAAAACTCCTTGATGGCTTATCCGTGGTCTAAGGAGACTGTTCAGTAGCAAGGTGACCGACTTCCATCCTTAATAATTGGGAAGGAATTAATGAATTTGATTTTTAATTTTCAGGAAAATACGCTTTAAAAACAAATGCATACCCAGGGATAGGACAGACTTTTGTAGTAGGTGCATGAGAATGATGATGCTTTCAGCACATTATTATTATAAAAAGTAATGGTTTGACTTAGGGACTTAGGGATAGCAGTGAGTTGCTCTTAGTTTTGCTGTGGAAAAGCAACTGCCTGGTTGAAGACTGATTCCAAGCATTTGGCAGGTGCTGGGATGGCATGTGTGATACAAATACCAAAAGCATCCTTTCTTCATCTGCTGGGGAAAAAGTAGCTGGCTTCCTATTCTGGTTTAGTTCCACAGAGGAAAGCAATATGTTGTGTTCAGTATCCTTGCAGAGTTTTATGAAAAAGGTTTTTTTTAATAGTCAGGGAAAAAAAACCCCTAGAAGATGGTGTAACTTGTAGTAATTCATTCATAACACATTAGTTGTCTTTGTTTTATGTATACGGGGAGTGTCTGTAAGAAAACAAGAAGGATGACCCTGTGTGCAGGCAGTTTGTCTTAAATAATTACTTAAATCATGTGTCAGTACAGGAATGGTTTTACAGGAACTTCCTTTATCTCCTGAGGGTAGCATTATGGAGTTTTTCTGGAGAATTGAGAGCATTCTGATACGTGACAACTAACAGTGTCATTTGAGCTATTGCATGTGATGCTGTGAAAGTGTGGATGATGCATCAGTGGTCCATGTAAGCAAGTAAATATGTAGGCTTAAAATTGCTGTTTGAAGTTCCAAAAATTGTGGTGGAGGGGAAAGAGTTGAAAGGAACTTATATAAGTTGAGAAACTGAACAGTTTGCACAAGTCTTTGTGTATGGAGACTTCAAGGTTGAATGTCATGGTGATCTTGCAAAAAAAAAAAAAAAAAAGAGACATTCCCTGAAGATTTGTTATGAGGATGAAAACCTCCAGCTGTGTCCATAGCATGTGTACCCTCTGCATTCAGAGAAAGAACAGGGCAAATGGGTCAGTAGATGAAAACATTTTCGTTCCCCAGTTTCCTCAATTTATTTTTCACTGTGTTGTACACTCACACTAATAACTTCTCGTGGAGAAATTAATTACCTAATTGCATTCAGCACTGAAGATAATTTGGGAAGGGGACATGTTGCTCTGTGGTTACAGTGACATATTCAGAAGACTGATAAACTTGACATAATCAGGACACGATGGAAACTACTCTTCAGTATTTAAAGCTTAAAGTATACTTAATTAGGTTTGTGCTGTGAATTTTTTTTAATTAAGACTGTTTTTGTGCTTTAGGTGAAGGCACTGAAAGAGAAGATTGAATCAGAAAGGGGGAAAGATGCCTTTCCAGTAGCTGGCCAAAAACTAATTTATGCAGGTAATGAATATTCTGAAAATACCTTACGTGAACCTGCCTTATTTTATGTTGTTCTTTGACTTGAATGTGACTGTTAAGTTTTCCGAGAATTCTGAGAACTGAAGTACAGTGGAGTTAAAACCCCCACAAACACAAAAACAAACTCAGTGTCAAAGGGAACTCTTAATTTTGAATTAGAATTTTTTAGGTTTTAATACATGCCTGTCATCTTTGCTCTTACAGCGTGGTGTCCTGGGGCTATGCTAGGTGAAGAAGAAATAGCTTTTGTTGCAGGAAATTGGGATTTAAGCAGATCAAATCTCCTGTTCTGGCTTAATTCTTCTCTTGTTCAATTTATGCTGTGTATAGCTGAAGCACTGCTGTATATACCTCAGATAATTAAAAACCAGATTATTTCTTTTGGATTAGCAAAATAAACCCACCACCAAATCCTTGCTGTACAAAGGTACTTTCAATACTTTTAAGCTCTGTCACTAGAAACGTGTATTATGTACTAGCAAAAAGCAGGCTAATGTCAGTTAAAAACATGAAATTAACTTTACTTGAGCTTTATTTTACTTGCTTCATTCCTTCTGGCACTAATACAGAAATCCATTTTTTTGTTCTCTCTTCATGTCAGAACTTTAGTTCTATTCCAGTACTCCCTCTAGTGTTTTTTCCTCTAAACCAGTGCTTGAAAGAAACTTTGGTGGGCTTTTCACTTCTGTAATGTACTGCTTTGTAACCAGTATTGCCTTTTCACTTGTAACAAGCTGGAGCCGCTGATGGCAGTAGAGAGATGCTACTGGAAGAGAAGTTGAGTCTCTCTCTTTGCTCAGCTCCTCAGGACTGCGTTTGTAGCAGGTTTTATGTCGCTTACGCTTGAGTGAAGGGAATGCATGTCAAGAACATGAAGGCAGAGTTCTCATGTATAATCCAACAATGTGAGCAAGGCAGAAGGCTTTGTGCAACATGTGTAACTGCACGACACTCTTAATATTGTGTGTCTGTGGTTGCAAAAGTCAAGGATTGCATAAGATCATATGACATGACTTGAATGTTTTCTGAAGCCAGAATGTATCTACTACATTGTATAATCCTCACAAGCAGTGGAAAATACAGGAAATAAGATGGAGAATGTAATACTATCCAAAGATTGATTCTCTTTTTTTTTTTTCCTTGAACAACAGATGCAAAGGTATATTGATGACATTTTTGCTTTTGTTAAAATGAGCTATAGATTTTTTGTAGTGTGGTAAAGCAAAGTGATACCCCAACTGAACCTGGTTAGGTTCAGGGGATTAGGGATTAGAGGCAGATCCATTGTGCTGTCATCTGTATTAGCGTGAAGTGTAAAAACCCTGCGTGATGTGTCCTGAGGAGATGGGATGTCTGTATATATACTTTATGAATTCTATATATTATATACATACACATTCGTGAAAGCCCTCCCCAGAGTGCCTATAAAAAATCATGAATAAATCTATGCAGATTCTGAGTCAGATGCTACAGGTATTGCTATTACTGCAGTACATGTAATACTTTCTTGCATGTTTGACCTGCAAGACTGGTGGAACCAGTAGGGAGTAGGACAGTCTTTTGTGTTCCCAGTGCCACAACATGTGTGCGTTGCTTGATTTCCTTGCAATCATCAGGACAAGGATGTGTCCTGCGAGTTGCAGTGCAGTGGTGTGTTCCACTAGCACAGAGAGAGGTTGTGAAATGGAGGTGGTCTGCGGCACATCTTCAGAAAGTGAATCAGTTTACATTGTAAAATATTTCCTGGAAATTCCTGCAGTAGAAATAGGTACTATAAAACATGCTGAAATACAGACTTAATTTTCTAATTTGTGGTGCTACCTCTAAATGAGCTTATCCTAAAAACATGTAAAAAAGTATGTGGCTTAGTGTGTTTCTAAGTTCATGTAGATGTGATGAAAATTTATTTTGTCACAGTACTACCTCTGCTTATGAAACATCAAAACTGGTACTATAACAAATGTTTCTGTGTTTGCTGATAGCTTTTTCATTCTTTTGTCGAGGTATCAAGTTACAGAATGGTTCTTCTAGCTTTTTCTAATGTTTTGGCCTTTTTTTAATAGCAAATTGTTAAAGTTGCAGGGTCACAAACTTGTTATTGTAGGTAATGCTCTTATCTGAAGGCCAAATGGAAGATAAGCAGAAAGGAGTTTCCTTACTTTGGGAGTGTGTAAGCAGACATAAATTGTTTGGTTAACCCTTTTGTCTATTAAAGCCTTTCATCTGTTTTATCTGTATCAGTGTTAAGGGTCTAATAAATCTTTCCAGATTTAACACTTCTGTTTTAAATGGTTTGAAGCATCTTCTGCACTTTTGCCAGGAGCCTTCAAGCTAACCAGTGCTGTGAACATCATAGGAGGAAAAATTTAGCTCTACTGCCAAAGCTTAATAGCCGAACCACTTTTTATTGGGTTATTTAATGTTTATACATCTGCATAAAATGTGTTTTCATGAAGAAGTCGTGGGGTCATCTATTGATCTGCTAAACAACTTCTTAATTCCTACCTGTTTAATTTCCCAGGTAAAATCCTTAATGATGACACTGCTCTTAAAGAATACAAAATTGATGAGAAGAACTTCGTGGTGGTTATGGTGACAAAAGTGAGTAATCACTGTTTTTGAGTAGGAAACTTCATTCATTTAATTCTGTTTTTCCTTGTGATGCGTGGTTGTATGTGCCCATCCTAAAGCCAGTGGAATTTCATCGTGTGCAAGTTTTGGTCAAGAGTGAAATCCTTGTGTGAATAGATAGATAATATTGTTTCACAGTCTTGGCTTGCCTAAGCTGATATTTGCTGCTGTTCCGTACTGAATGTTTATATCAATGAAAGAAATTGCTAGTGGCTGATTTTACTGTTTATTCTTTCTTGTCTCTCTGTTACGGTTGCACTTCGATTATTAAAGGGAAGAAGGAAACCTGGGTAGTTTGTTGTTCAATTCTCTGTATGGAACGCTTCCAGTCTTGCCATGTTGCTTTCCATAGTTCATGGCTTTTTCTTTTGTCAGTCTCAACAGCATAAACCAGTAGAGACAGGATACATTCAGCAGTCAACAAATTCTAGGTTTTGAAAGGCTTCAAGTGCAATTTATGGGGAATGACTGTGACACGTGTTTGAAGTATTTATTTTCTGAACCATTTGTTCAGACTGCTTCCAGGAATCAAGCCACTGATTTTCCAGGCACTCCAGACCATTGTAACCTGAACAAAACTGGCTTCATCTCTGTTTTGGAATATGAAATTAATTTTGAAGCTAGAGGTTCTCCTTCTGACAAAGAAAACATTTATTCTGTTGCCCTTTATTTCTATCTGGTATTGCCTTATTGAACATAACAGTTACTGCTCTCTTCCTGAACGAACAGCTTTCTGTTCTGTGGTTTGCCACAGAGGCATTTATCAAGAAAACAGGTGCAGATGGATTGTCAGAGTCCAGTTTTTCATTTTGTTGATAGCAGAAGGCTCCAGGAAAGTTGTGGAATCGCTGCTCCTGGAAGTGTTCAAGAAACATGTGGCTGTGGCACTTGGGGACTCAGTTTAGTGGTGGGCTTGGAAGTGCTGGATTAGATTCAATTATCTTAGAGCTCTCCTCAACAATTCTGTGATTCTAAACATAGACCTCCATGAAGAACTGCTAAATTCAGTACATTAAGGTATTAAAGGACCTCTACTTTGGCCATTTCTTCAGTCTTACGATCTTTTAGCTAGTCTTGAAGCTCAATTTCCCTCTCCTGATTCTATTGTGGATAAGACATGCCCAGTCATGTAGGCACAGCCATTGACTTGGTCTGATGCTCAGACATTGTTGTGTTAAGGGTATGAGAATCTTGCAGAAAATAAACCCCCTTGCATTCCAACTGTATCAGTGCTTTCCTTTGAATGCTTGTTAAAATGTTATTTGTTGTACCAGTCATGCTGGAAGCTATTCATTCTTAACCTTACCTCTCCTTTCAGACAAAAGAGGGAAATAAATGTTTCCTACTTGAAGCAAACATTGTCTGAAAGTGGTGCACCTTGAATAGGTAGTTGTGTTTTGTTCGGGTTCAGCTATTTATCTTAGAAAGACAGAGTCTGGGGTCAGCTTTGTGAGCCCTTAGGGATATTTGTAGGTAAGGGGCTACAGTGATGCAGTTTTGGAAAGTGTATTTCCATACTTAGCTGGAAGTGCATTGTGTAAAGTTTAATTTTTATATAATGGGATGAATACTGCATCCAAAAAAAATTCATGTTTCCATTAGAGATGTGAAGATTAGTTCACAATTGCATACAAGTATTATCCACTCTAAATTTATTGCTGTAGATTTGGTGGCCCTGCATTCTTCTGTATCCTTGGTGCTCACTACAGAACTGAAGTATTTGAAATGTTACTGTAGTTCTTTGAACTTAGAGATTGCATAACTAAACCATGTTGCAGGTGAAGTCAATTTTTTTCACATCTTGTTTTCCAGCAAACAGCATTCATAATGAAATGCGATTTCTCTCTTAATCACTTTTTTCCAAATCTGAGTGCTGAGAAAACCTTATGCTTGTTATGCAGATGTTTTCTGACAACTCTCTTGGTTTCTTTTGGAAAACATGCTTTTGTAAAACACAAGGTTGTTTTCATATTTAGGGTGTCGTGGTCTATAAATATTTAGGTCTTATCTTTGCATTTCACTTTATGCTCAGAGTGTGAGCGCTTAGGTGTGTAAGTACTTCAGTGACGCTCTCAGCTGCTTTATGTAAACACAGTGAAAGGCAGATTTAATGTCTTGCAGTGTTTTAATGTTGTGCTTGATGTTGAACCAGCAACATCAAACACAAATGGTCTTAAACAGAACATAGCCAGTGTGCTGCCTGTAGAGAGCATGGATTTATGAGCTTTGTGCTGCATCTGAGCACTGTTGTCCTCCCTCAGCCCAAAGCAGCAGCTGGAGCGACTCAGCAGTCAAATGCCACCTCCACTGTTGGCTCAACAACTGCAGCTCCCACAGCAGTTGCTGCACCAATCCCCGTGGCTGCTCCTGTGCCAGCTCCTGTCCCTCCACCACCAGCACCAGATGCTGTTGCTTGTGAACCTGCACCTGTGAGTGCTCCTCAAGAAGAGAAGCCAGAAGAAAAACCACCTGAGGCACCAGCTGCTGTCAGTCCATCATCAACTGACAGGTATGAATGAGCCTTCTGAAACAGGTTCCCTGTCCATTTCTGTTGCTTCTAGCTTTGATTTTAAGTTTCCATTCCAATCATTCTCTCAATTCTGTATGATTTTTCTTCTTAACTGTAATTTCGGTCTCTGACTCAAGTGTAACGTTACTGATTGTAAGAAGCACCTCTCCCTGCTTACACCTTCTCCTGTGGGAAGTGTGGTCTTGGGAATAAACCTGTGGAGTGGAGAGTTGAATGGCACAGGTCTTGTGTTCCCATTACACATTTTAGAGTTGCTATCACACAAGTTTATTTTCAAACTGAGGATATTCACCTGCAGTGGGGACCTACTGTTCACAAAGCTCTTAAAGTCTAAAGAGGAATGTGTCGTGTCCTGTTCATAAACCTCTGATTGTGTTTTGGTTCGTGTTGGTCAGATTTGAACTATAAGTTTCTTATTGCTGTATGAGTCTCTTAATTTCTGGAAAGAGCTTTTTCTTCCAAAATGTAGGATATGGTATTGCTCTTAATCATGTAATACCTTAAAGCTGGGAGGTTTTTTTTTTTCTGAGTGTTCCTTGGCCCACCTGCAGGTAATTGTGGGAGCTGGGATAACTTTTACCCTCAGTTTTCTACTTCCAAGAAAATCAAATGGAAGTTAGAGGTTTTATCCCTGTTGTATGCTGTTGCCTATTTTTTTCTTGCTTTAAGTTGCTCAAGTACTGCATGGGATTAAAATGTTGTTAACTGGAATTTAATGGCCCTTGAAGTGCTGCATGGCACCAAGTCTTCATTTTCCATAGGCTGGTTTTTAATTATTTGTATGCTATTTCTGGGAATGCTGGTCCACAATAGTATTTTTTTTAAGTGGTTGTATTTAAACACCATCAAATACTGATTTGATGATAATGAAGCAAAATTTGCAATTGCCTAATATCTTGAAAAAGTCATCACAAATTTCTTGCACTAAATGCACAAATTGATGATTTAATTTTGCAGTTCTGAGAAATTAGTATCTCTCCAAAATGGAACACAAATGAAGTTTCATTTATCAGTCAAATTAACTTAATTTTAAAAAATATATTAATGAGTGGGGGTTTCATCATTTTTTTCCTGCTCAGTTTGTCCAGTAGGTTCAAAGATTAATCTAATCTTTGATACTAAACCAGTGTTTTCCATGTTTTCCATGTAGAGATTGCAGTGTTGTAAAACTGCAGTTAGGGAGCCTCAATGTACATACTTAACACGAAGGAACAAAATAATTTAACATGTACATTAAAGTTACCACCTGCCTTGATTTCAGTGAGTCCTGTTTCTTTCTGGTTTGCCTTAGAAGTTAAATTACTAAGGCAAGTGAAGATTTATTGTCCCATGGCCAGGCAAGCTGGTGTTCTGCTTTGCCTTTGATCTCTTTTTTTGGTTTTAAATCTTGCTACTGACAGATCGTGGTGAAGCATTCTTGTTGGAACACATTTTTTCTTGCATAGATCTCTGAAAATGCCTTGTTGGATTTTTAGTGGCATCTCCTGAAAACATTCAGATTAATCTGATGATCTTTCACTTGCTGATAGGAGTTGCCAGTTCTGGTAGCCTGATAAATGTGAGGCTCCTGCAGCTCCGTGTCCTCAAGTCTATCATGTATCAAGACGTGCACTCCCAAAATGCACGCACTGTATGTATATACCTATATATATGTCTGGCTGCTTAGGTCAGCTCAGGCAGGGAAAAACCCAGCACTCATGCAAGATACATCAGCCACATCCTGTTCCCCTCTGGCTATTTAGGGCAAAGCCCACTACTGCCAAAACATACAAATGAACAATATGAATTTCTGTTCTGATAGCTGGCCCTTAGAGTTTGCCAAGATTTTGGCACCTGGGCATGGGATTGCCTGAGCCCTGCAACCCTGTTGCAGGCCCTGACACTCGGATAGCCCTTGTGTCCGTACGCATGTGCACACACACAGGATTCACCCAGGAACTGGCTGCAGTCCTTGGCCTTCAGACTTCCACAGTGCCTGGTCTCAGCAGTTGCTGACTCCACAGGCATCTGGACACCTCTGACTCGTTGTTCCCTGCCCGCTTGTGACCAGCTACAATTCCATATACACACAGAGAGACACACACACACCCCTCCCCTGCATCATGGGAAATTGTTAGAAGTGGAGTTTGGTGAGGA
The DNA here is from genome assembly GCA_013400975.1 of Atrichornis clamosus. Lineage (NCBI taxonomy): Eukaryota > Metazoa > Chordata > Aves > Passeriformes > Menuridae > Atrichornis > Atrichornis clamosus. Next base: position 63,347 of record WBMZ01013093.1, read on the forward strand.
GTCGGGATGGACTGGTGACGAGGTGCAGAGCATGGCCAGGCAAGTGTTGCTTGCGTATGGCTGGCCCTTTTTCTCCTCTTTTTGCTCTTGACTCATGCTTTTCATCTGCATGGTGCCTTTACGCTTTCGTTTCCCTGTCTTTGGTTCTTGCCCTAGACTTCCCATAGCGCCTCACACAACCCCCAGCACTTTTCCCTGGCACCCCGTGATGAGTTGCACCACTCTGTAGGCAGTAATGCCCTTGAAGGAGCCCTGTTGACCCACCATGGGTGTCAGCCTGAGACCAAGGGGCTGATGCTTTAAGTTGCAGCCCTGGGAATAGCCAGGAAAGGCTGTGACTGATTAACTGGTATTCCTCTGCCCAGTGTTGTGCTCTGTGTTCCTTGCTGTTCATGGAGGTGAGCCTTTAATCCTGTAATTTAACAACTTTGATAACTTGAGATGGAGTAATTGCAAATGTTAGCAGTTTATATTCCTGGGAAAGCAGTGTACTGAGATTTTAATAAGTGCTTGCCGCCAACCTCCTTGGGTCCTCATTGAGGTCAAACTGGTGACTGTGGGGAAGCAGTTAGTGAGACTGCTGTGTGCTTTTGAAAATCCACCTTGTTCTCCCACCCTTTAAAGCATTCAAGCAAGCAGATGGCTAATCCCTGAGCAGATGGGCAAGAGCCAAACTTCTGGGGGGTAGCAGGGGAAGATTGGCCTTGTGTTAAAAATGCTAGCATTGTAAGTTTGTAAAATCTGTTCTCACTGTAGGACCAAAAGAGGGCTCTTTGGAAAGCTTTGTTGGTTTTTTAGAAACAAAAGGGGCTATTAGAGTTACAGCTGCTGCTGCTTTTTTTTTGAAAAACAGGAAGTTTTCCAAAGTTTTGTAATTACCGTTGCACTTGTCTTCATCTTACAGTACAACAGGTGATACATCTCGGTCGAATCTTTTTGAGGATGCTATAAGTGCTCTTGGTAAGTGGAGTGTTTTTTTTAATGTAGACATTATTTTGGTACGGCAGAAACATGATGGATTAGCAGATGTTGACATTTTCTTCTGTATCTGTCATTGTTAAAGATATAATCAAAGTGCTCTTCTCTAAGAGCTGAAGTTGATAGCTTGGAACCAGCTTCAAGAACTACTTCACTGAAGAATATTTCTCTTTGTATATTTTCATTGTGTAAAAGGAAGATCCTTATCATCCCTGCTTTTTTCCCCATTTGCCTTAATTTCTCTTCTAACTATTCACTTTGAAGTAGCTTGAATAGAAGACTAGATGTAACTATTTATGTGCTTTTCACTTCTGCACCCAGATTGCAGGTCTGATAAAATGGCTGCCTTTATTATTCACTTGTTCCAGCTTTGAAAGTACTTTGCTTTTTGACACATTTAGATTAGATAAATTCACCAAATCTGCTGCTATCTGGGCTGAGAAATGAATGCCTCCATGTACCTAACAGTCAACTTACTTTTATTTTGACAATTTAAAGATCTTTGTTTCTCAATGGAATAGGCAGAATAAAAACAATCAGCAAATCATTTATGCTGATTTGAGTAGCTAGGATATTGTTAGACAAATCCACAAATTCTTATTCCTGCTTTAATTTTTGAGTTGTTTCGGAGTGTAACAAATTAAGACACAGAAATAAGGAGGAGGTGTGGTTTTTATTATGTCTTATGTCTGTAAATATGAAGCTGCAATTTGGCACAAAAATTTAAACCAACGGAAGAGTTTCACTTATATTTTTGCGTAGAGTTGTGTGGATAGATTGGAGGCAGGTGTTGTGATTAAGCAGCCCAGGGGAATTTAGAAGCAGCAGTGATGTTCTACATGTATTACTGGTAGCTGCTAGGTTTAGTCTGTACAACTGCAGCTCAGGTGTTGGCTTGGACATACTGTTCCAGGTTGTATGATCTGAAATAGCTGATGATACTGTGGGAGACAGCCAGTTTTGTTCTGCTGCGTTTTTGGAATGATTGCTGCTACCAAAGGTACTTCATTAACTGTTGATAATATCTCAGTGGCCAAGGTGAGGTCATCACAAACACTCGTGTTGACAGTACTGATCAACAGGTTAAATGAAGCTGGTGGTCTTGATTCAAATCTCTTCAGAATTGAAAAAAAAAATTCCCATTTCAAGAGCATTGCCTCACTACCCATTTTATATGGGAGTTCTTTGGTTGGTGTCTGATGCAGTGAACCCACGTGTCCCTAAAGTGTTAGGAAATAACAGGTATTCAGTGTAATTTTCTGCGTTAGCGTACTGTAAGTGTTGTCAGCCAAAAAATTTTCAAGAGCAATAGGCATGAACTCTGTGGGGTTTTTTTCTTCAGAAACTGTACTAAAAGGAATTTGCTTGTGCAAATTGATGTAGTATATTTTTACATTTTAAGTTGTATCCTACACATATTCTAAGCGTGGCTTCTCAATTACATTGTCTGAAGTTAACTGACTTCCCTTTAAAAGCAGGGATTGGTTTCCATGATTTGCTGTTGTTTTCGGATTCTGAAGAGGGCTTTGTGTGCTACGTGAAGATCTGCATGTCTTGCAGTTCTTGTGCAACCATATCTTTCACTGGAGCAGCCTGAGCTTTCTTTAGGGCATAGGACAAGAATTATTGTGGGGAGTGTGATGAACTGGATTTGGGAGTTAATCCAGCTTTAAAGTGTTATTTGAAAGACAAAAGCAAAGAGCAGTATCAATTCAGCATTGACCTCAAACATTTCCACTAGTACTGTGTAGAGATAGGCCTGACTCTGTGTCATAATTTACGAATTATTATTCTTGATCTCACTTTTGCACAAGTTTTTAAGTAGTCTGTATATGGAGTACATGCACCTACATTTGCAGTAATTCAGTTTTCCTCCTTTGGCTTTTAGTTTTGGCTTAGGTAGCAGTCTGTACAGAGCAAGTGAGCATTTTTGCATCTTTTTCCTGTATCATATCTCTCATATTGTTCTAGTATCTGCCTAGCTTATATTTGAAAAGCACTACAGAAATGTTTAACTAGTAATTACATCATCAGATGTTCTGTCTGCTTGATTAGTTTGTTAGGCATAGTAAGGGAAAACTGGTGTTCTGTAAGGAAGAACTTGAGCAGAAGTTCAGCAAAATCATTGTGTTGGGACAATTTTTGGTTTGGCTTTTTTACTTCTCTGAAGGTACATATAGAAGTCTGTATATCTTTAGGGCAAAGTTTAGGAGATTTTTTTTTCCCCATGTGTGAAAAAATGCAGGTAGGTGTAAAATGAATAATCTTGTAGTTCCGTATGAAGACATGAACGTGTCATTCCTTAAACTCAGGTTGGCACTATTACTTTGAAGCCCAAATGATAAATACTCAAATTAGTCAAGAGTTTTAAATCCTTTGTCTATGGATAATGCACGAGTTTCCTTGGGCTAGGGCTGTTTTATTGTTTGTTCTTGAGTATACTGCCCTAAGTCATACATCCACTGATTATTTAGAAGCACACGTTAGGAAACAAGCAGTGGGGTTGTATTGATGTTTACTTGAATTAAACGCCTTCTCCCTAAGGGAATAAAACTTCATGTTTTCTTTAGTTCTTTTAATTATGACTTACTTGTCTTAAGAGACTAGGTCTAGCAGTATTTATTTCCCCTGTGGGTTTTTTTTATTATTAATCAGTTGGTTTTTATGGTGACTGTTAATTATTTAGCTCTTCTGCCACTAACTTGCTAGTTGCAGAGTCAGTCAGTAGTTGGATTTCACTGAGACCAGGAATACTCCTATCCAAGGAAAAAGATGGTGTTTTAACGCCTGGGTCTGTTTTTCTTTTTTTTTGTTTTTTTCCCCTGGCAAGATAGCCTCGAAGATGTTGCCCAATTACAATTTATAATAGAATAGTTACCTTTTTTTAAATGGTTATACCTGCTGTCTTCTTTTAAGGCAGGAAAATATAATGGATTATGAAAAGAGATAATGATCTGCCTTACAATGAGATTAGTGTAGTGATCAGCTGCCCTTAACTGGCTTCACAGATAGTGTGTGTACCCTGTTGTCTTGATTGCTGCAGGTGTGGGAGAGTTTTAACCCATTTATGCTGTAAGAGGTGGGAGATTTCGTCTGATGGTTGTCTAGTCAAATATTAAACTGAGCGATATAAGAATTAAATGAGATAACTTGGTCTCCTGAATCCTCTTTGAGGTCTTGAGTGACTTTCCTAGGTAGAACTTTTAAGTCTTTTGCCTGACTTAAGCTGGCCTGTGTTAAGTTTATTAAATTACTTTGATCATCATCACCAGCATGTAATAATATATGGTTGTAACTTGGTCATTACTAATTGTCATCCATCTAACAACAGCAGAGCAAAAAGTCTTTATTTGGCAAATCCTCAATGGCTAACAATTTGACAGGCAGATTTCTGCCTTGAACGTTTTGATTTCCAAATGTAAGCTGCAGGAGACTTTGCTTGATTACATCAGGAATTGAATATTAGCTGTGAGGATGCCCTTGACCTTAGATGAAAACCTGAAGAGAGAACATTATTTCAATTACGAGTACAGAAGTATCACAAGTACTGCTTTTGTCAATAGAAGTTTACATTTTGTTCATTACCCTGTACTATTTCCAATCAAATTCATAATGAAACCACCTGAATATATCTGGAGTTAAGGCCACAGAACCATGGTGTGTTTAATATGAAGTACTCTTTTCAGTGAACGACTGAAATGTGGATAGAAATGATGTTTATCCATTGAAACTAATTTTTTTTTTGTTTGTTTTTGTGATTATTTTTGTCTTATTCCCTTAAAATGGTGGTGATGTGGCTTCTAGTGACAGGTCAGTCCTATGAGAACATGGTGACTGAGATCATGTCCATGGGCTACGAGCGAGAGCAAGTGATCGCGGCGCTGAGGGCCAGCTTCAACAACCCCGACAGAGCCGTGGAGTACCTCCTGATGGTGAGCACCTATCTTACCTGCACCTCATTCCTCACATTTGTGTTTTCCACACAACAACTTTCACTTTGATTCTGGTGTTATTTTGCACATTGCTCAGTCATCAAGGAACATCATCTCTAGGCGGGGCATCTGGAAGGATGAGATTTGAGATTTGGAGGGTCACAACATGTTACAGAAAATGCTGAAGCCATCACTAACCACCTCTGACACTTCTTTGCTTTCATTTTTTATTGATTATGGATATGTATGTAAAGTATTTCCTGTCACAGTGATGGCTTTAACTGCCCATGGCTGGCTCAATGGTTTTGTGCCACATCTTCGTGACAGCATTAGTTGTACTTTTGCATTAGTATCTATAACATCACCTAGGCATTCTTCAAGTTCCAGTTCATTGTTTTTGCTAATAATGTGCAGTGTTCTCTTACCTTCCAAACAGAAAATTTTGAGAGGTTTTTTTTTGAAGTGTTCATAATTTAACTGGTGTTTTAATTTCAGCAGTGTTTTAGAGAAGAAACAGTTTTAATTTGGTAAATATAGTTTGAAGGGTGAAATGAACTTCATTGGCATGAGAGGAAATAGAAGAGTAATTTCACTTTAATGCAAACCCTGTGAGTTGTTTCAGGGGCTTTTTGGATTATTTCTCATTGCATACCTTAATCTGACAGGTGAATTGTTCCCACCCTGGAATCTGTCTATGATCTTGTTGCTTAATCAGTATTTCCAGTGCATTTAATTGGCACTCTGGCATACTGTTTTTTCCCTGATGAGGTTTTTCCTTTTAGCAGATCTGAACTTTATTAAATTCTGGCAACCAGATATCTTGAACTAATCCTTGCAAAATATGTGTGGATTGAATCTCTGATTGATCGATGAGAAAACTGGCATCTTTACTTCCAGTTATAGAACTTTAATTTTGTTAATGAAGTTTTTCTTCAGTAGTTGCAACTACAAGTCCCTGGCTTGCTTGCTACTTACATTAGTGTTCCCAAGACCTTGTAATCATCAGATTTTAAGCTGACAACAACTGTTTGAGTACAAGAATGTAAAAAGTTCAATTCCCATCTAGCATTAGGCCAACCAAGGGTGAATGCCGTACCTCCCAGCTACCTGCCATAAGTCTGCAATCTCAAACATTTGTTTTTCATGCTGTAAAAATGTTGGCTTTACTCTTCATCTAGCCTGTAAACACACCATAAATTCAGTGCCTCCCCAAAGTGTTGGTCTTGCTGTGTGTGTGGTAGTCCTATGCAGTGTGCATTTCTTGTGTGCTCAGTCTGGCATTTCCCTCCTCTAGCTTATTTCTGTTTAGGAAGTCCAGAATAGAGGTAGAATTTCCCTGTGATGGTGTTCAACACATGTCACATCTACCAAATACATTGTCTGACTGGTACGAGCAGTTCATTTCTACTCCTTCAGTAGGTCCTGTATATAAAATAGGTCCTTCTGTTAGAGGAGCTATCCCTGTATGTTTCATGTTATCCTTTGGGGAAATGACCTTTTATTTTTTCTTCCTCTTCTTCCTGCTGGAAAAGGGATCAGGGAGGAATGATCTTGCTCTTGTAGATATGTTATCTGGCAGACCTTTTGTTGTCCTTCTAGAAGAAGCCTTTTGCTGTAGTCTCTAACTCTTCTTGATCTGCTGGGGTCTGAACTGTCCTGCTGCATCAAAAAAAGGTCCTTTTTAGTTACTGTTGATGGCACTGTTCTTTGTCCTGCCTCTAAATGATCATCAGCATTATCTTTTATGTAATCTGCAGGTCAGGATTAGGTTGTTGGAATCTGTAAGTGTACCCCATTGTCCAGGTATAAAGAACCAGTACATCAAAGGTACCTGTAAGGTGTTGGAAAGGCCTTAAACTGTAACTAAAGCACAGCTGTTCCTCAGATGAGGCCTGAAGATTGTACTTCTTGTCCATGGTTCAGATGACAGGCTCTTCAGTTTAATGGCTTCATCATTGAGGATATAGAAGTGATTCTATGTCATGGCATCATGGAAGAAGGTCTCAATTCTAAAAGATGCTGTTTATTTTTCTATGGCCCTGATTCATCTTTGGAGGCATTTAGATTCAGACCTCTCTTTAACCCAAGGATTTCGTAACCCCCAATTAGGAACGAGTTCTGTAATCTCTTCAACGACCAGTCTCTTAGTTTGGAAACTTTTAGGAAACGTTTATTTAGTGTGAGTATGGTCAAACACTGAACATTTTTCCTAGAGAGGTGGTCAGTGCCCTGTGCCTGTCAGTGTTTCAGGCATGTGGGCAGTGCCCTTTACCTTTTGGTCACCTATGAATTGGTCAGTCAGTGGGGCTAGATGATCACTGTGAGTACCTTCCAACTGGAGCTGTTTTGTTCTCTATTCTGTGCAGAAGCTGGGCCTGATGTGATTACTGCTCTGTGGAGAGCAATGTCAGCTAAAAACTGCTCAGTTAAACAGTAAACAATTGTTTCATCCACCGTAAGGCAACAGTGGCCTTTTTGCTGCCCAAGCAGTGTTTGCATTCAGAGTGGCTTGTATGTGATTTAATACCATGCTTTATTCTGCTGGGGAGCTGTGTGAACAGGGTCCACATGCCTCACTGGTCATGTCTGGTTACAGCTGTACACAGCCTCTATTATTTGGAGAGTGGCACTTCAGGCTTGTGTTTAAGAGTTAAGGTGATGTTCAAGACGGCACATAATTTCTGAGTAAATTTGTTTGAACTGGTTTGAGTAGTGCTTCCATTCAAGAGCAAACCTAAAGTTTAAACAAGCACATGTTGTTTGATCTGGACACAGATTGCAGTGATGACACATGCCTGTGAATATGTGAAATCAACTAGTAATTTCATCAGCTTAACCCAAGTTGTTGCATTATACTTGGGTTGCCAGAAATGACTGATTTGATGGGAAAAGGTATTTAATCAGTGCTCTGTAAGCCACTGATAAGAGAGAGTTACCTCAGAATTATACCATGAATGGAATTTTCCTCCCCCTCAGTGGAGGGAGGGATGTGTAGTAAGCTTACTGAGCCGTATAAAGGTAATGAAGTGTGTGATGGGCAAATCTTGCATTTATTCCTCTGAGTGGCTTAAGCTTGTACTTGATGATTAGGTGATTTATACCTTGATGTCCTTCTTAATAAACAGGTAAGGCAGAGCTTGGCCTGGAGCACTGTCCAGTACTTCTCCCTTTCTAGATGTGCCCTCCCTATTAGCTGTGTATTTGTCCCTTTTGCTCAGGTGTAATGATGAATGTGCCATGTGAAGAACGTGTTAGAGCAGCACTTTTAATCTACATTACCTACCAGTGATTTTTATGGTGGCTTGACAAACCTCTCCACTATCTGGTTACCCTGTAGTTCTGTAATATTTCCACCCACCCCTTTCCTTACGTTTTGTGGTTCCCAAACTGAAGGATGACCTTCATTTGGGTAACTTCCCTGGGCTGTTCTGACAGGGCTTGTGGTCATACAGGAATCGTTCTCGGTGTCTCTCCCATGAGTAAGTTTCCAGGCTTCAGGCAGGAAGATTGAAAGGACAAGCTTGGTGCAGGGGTTCAGTGACAGTGGGGAAGGCGTAGGGTAGGAAGCTTGAAGGATTTTCATGCAGGAAAAGGATAGTGGAGTGAGGTGTCTTGGTTGTATAACCTACTTTCTAGTTTATTATAATTGTATTTTAACTTTGTCCATTTCACCCCCCTGAGCATTCAGTTCCTACATAACATTGTTTGCATGTAAAAAAGAAACAGAAGGCAAGTTAACTTTTTTTTAACTGCTAAAACTGGGTGACTTCCGGACCCTTTCACATTTAAGATACAGTGACAGCTTTGCATTGAGGAAAGAGATCCCAAGAGCTGTGTTCTTATATCTGCTCTCAGTTTCTTGCCAGGTTGTATGGCACTGTTAATCTTAGTTAGCATTGTGTGCTGCAGTTCTGCTGCTTTAGTGTCACATCTTTTGCATCACACTGTAACGTATTGTAACAGAATATTTAGTTCAGCTTTTTCACTCATATCAAGTATGTTCAAACAGGATTCAAAGCAAGGATTTTTTATTAGGTGAAGCGCATTTTAAAGTGATGCAGTGCATGCTTTACTACATTGCTATACAAACCACACATTTTTCCTGTCAAAAAATAAAATTAATCTTTTCACAGTGTTCTCTGTCAGTTGTAAACACATAACTCATGCAGGATCTTGCTTTGTATTTGCAGTGAAAGCATTAAGTTGTTTTTTTTCTTTTCCCCCCCCTGTTCATTCTGAAAACCAGATATTACATGCAGTTGAAACATATCTCTTAGCATTCTGTGGGTAATTGTGTGAACTGTGGCTTTAGGGTATACCTGGAGATAATCAGGCTGTGGCTGAACCCCCTCAACCAGCAAGCACTGGTGCATCTCAGTCTTCAGCAGTGGCAGCAGCAGTAGCAACTATACCTACGACTACTAGTTCATTAGGAGGTAAGAAAGGCTGTGTTTGAGATGTGATAAGCATGTGCACGTAATCAATCTCTTCTTCAGTCAGTTTTAAGTTCCAGGTGCTTGTGAATGTTCAAGGGGAAGTGGATAAGAGCTGTAAAATGGAAATTCCAGGAAATTCCTTGGAACTAGTGGCTTGTTGTGAGTTGATGCATGTGCAGCAAAGCATGAGGTTTCAAAAAACGCAGTGAACTTGCACAATTTCTTTAATTCAGTATTCTGAATTTAAGTGCAAGACCACAAACACAGGTGGAGTTGTGTTTTCTCTCACTTAAACTCTGGTTTCCTGCTCTGTGGCTGACTGGACACTGTCCACCGAGACTATGTGAATGTATTTACCACACAGAAGTTGGAATATCAAGGGAAAACTCTGCAATTTGGCCATGAAATGTAGCACTGGAGAGATCTATAAATGATCTAGGATTCAGCAGTGCAGCACATTGACAGTGTTGGTGCCTGCTGAAGAGAACTCTGTCTTAAAAGGAGATAAACACATGAAAGGAGCCTCCTGAAAGGTCTGTCCTAAGCTGTGGCAGAAATGGTCTTCAAGATACATGTCCTGATGAGAGGCCAGAGTGTTAAACATGTGACAGGCACATATGACGTGATCCATAAAGAGAGAGGGAGGGGAGGCATATTTCACAGCAGTTCAGACACCGCTGTGTTCAAGGCTTTGACTAACAGTATGGGGGATATTTAATATGGTATATTTAATAACTAACATGTGTGGGAAGGCAGGACTCCCTGGAGAGCTGACCCGCAGCAGAGGTGGAGAGCTCTGTTGTGGATGCAGAGACAAGACTGGGTGGATGTCTCTGAATGAGGTTAATCCGAGATGGGACATACAGAGGGCAGTGTTGGAGATAAGGACAAGGCTGTTGGATCTCACGGGAAGACTGGGTGAAAAGAAAATGCATCGTTTAACTTTAGTGTAAAGAAGGTTTGCTTGAAGCTAGGGTAGGACAGTGTGAGGAACCAAACTCTTCTGTTCTTCGGTCAGGGGTGTTTTGTCCACTTTCACATCCTGTTTCCGCCTGCAATTACAGTGTTTTATTAAGATTTGTAGCAATTTTTTAAAACCATGTCATTTCATTGATTTTTTTTTCAGGACATCCACTCGAGTTTTTACGGAATCAGCCTCAGTTCCAGCAGATGAGACAGATTATCCAGCAAAACCCTTCTCTGTTACCTGCATTGCTACAGCAGATTGGACGGGAGAACCCCCAACTACTGCAGGTGGGTCTTCAAACAAGAAAACAACGCTTGCTAGTTCTGATTTATCTTTACAAGAGAGTCATAAGTTGGTGTTGTCTGGTTGTTGCCTGTGTGTTATTAGCAGTTACAGCACTCTATTGTTGGCTTTTCAGCAGTTGTTGCTGTACAGAATGTATTTTCTACGACATTAGATACAAGTCTGAGGCTTCAGAAGAGGTGCAAAGGGGATGAATGAGGAAGAGGAAAGGATCACTGCAGTTGAATTGAAACATGAAATGGCATTACTTTTGGTTAGATTTAATAATTTTTGTCTATGCACCTTTTCCACGTTCCTTTGACTACTTAGGTCTCTGAAAACAAATATTTTTACTTGTCTGTTGGCAGGCTTAGACATGAGTTATTTAAATATGTGTGTTTCTTTCATTTCTCTGTGCATCACAGCAAATAAGCCAACACCAGGAACATTTTATTCATATGCTGAACGAGCCAGTTCTCGAGTCTCGCCAAGGTTTAAGTGGCAGTGATGATGGTGCCAGCACTGGAGGACTCGGGGATCCTGGGAATGCTCACATGAACTACATTCAAGTAACACCTCAGGAAAAAGAAGCTATAGAAAGGGTGAGCCTTCCTTCTTTGTGATGTTGCTTGGCTGTTGCTGTAGGGTGTTGACTCCAGGGCATGCTTAAGACAGACCTAACTTAAAATTTGTTAATGCTCAGTAGTTCTGCATCATATTTGACATTTTCATACTTGGCATTTCGTAGCTGTTGTAGTCTTGTTTCAAATCATCTCTCTTCTTGTTTTATAGCAATTGAGTCTAAAATATCTTAAATCTGTCTTACTGAGAAGATGCAGAGCATTTTAAGTGATCAGAGGCCATCCTTTGATAATTGATGACTGAATGGATTTCCCTCAGGAATTACTCAGGCAGCAGTTCCTCTTGCAAAAGCCTCAGCCAGTACTGTTCTAGATCATGCCACGATAGGTTTACAGGTACAAAGGTCTGTCTGCGTGAGCACTGTTTGCAAAGAACTTGGAAAGTAAGAACAGTCATAGTTGTGTAGATTAGTTGAAGTTAAAACTTTACCCAGTTATTTGCCTATCCATGAGACTCAGTTAATTATAATTTTCTAAAAGTACTGGTAAACACGTCTCATAAAATATACTCCAGGGTGGTATATTGCATTCATAAATAGTGTGTAGCTGACTAAATATGGATTTGCAGAGACGGTAATGCCTCCGAGATTTTCCTCAGGACAAATTACAAGACTTTTGTCATACTCTGGTAGTGGTTTTGTATCTCAAAGACAATGGTTTTTCAGCTGGCAAAACAAAAGTTTATGTAAGAATCATCAGAAAATACCTGTTTGAATATAGGTATCAGGTCTCTAGATCTTGAGGAAATCAGCAATTAATAAAATCAATCTCATAAAATTATTTGTCCATGCACTTCATCACAGATCATCTTCTCTAGTCTGCTGCATTTCCTGTTAAAGTCATTTTATGCAGTAGAGCATTGTTACCTCTACAATCTGTTCTAAACCTCGGGATCCATATGCTTCTTTCTCTTTCCATAAAAGACACACCTCAGAATTTAAGTGTCTTAGTATTGCAGCTGATGCCTTCATGCTGCTTGTGAGTGTGAAGTACAATCTAAGAATGGTTGATGAGGGATAATAGGACACAGTTTCTCGCAGTTATTTGATCTGCCCCATATATGAAATACCTTACAGGTGCTGTGAGGATTTTAAGAAAATCTCCAAAGATTGACTGTACTTACCTTTGGCTAAAACAAGGGTTCATTTGCTGAGTGCCCCTAAGTGCTGGCTAAACCCTTGGCACAGTAATAAGGTCTTCTCTGGTGTTCTCATGCCCTGTTGTCACCGTGTCCCAGACATCAATTAGTTCTCTGACTTCTGAAGACCTGATTGCTCTCAACTTTCTTGTCTTGGCTGCAATGTGTAGTGCATTTTTTTTCAGATGTGAAAGTCCAGCACAAATAATTGAAAGTGTGGCTGAATGTGACGTGCTGGACAACTTGCTAAAGATTACAGTCTGGGAATTTTTGTTCCAGGCAACTTTTGTTAAAAGTGCTTTGGAGCTTTGTATAATTGTTTAAAATGGGCACTGAAGTTGTTTTTTTTTCTGCAGCAGTGCAATGTGCTGTTACTTCCTGACAATGCTGAGACCCAGGTCTGTTTTACACTTACTGTGCCACAAAGAAGTGACAAGTTTTTATGGTGCTTCATTAGACTTAATCAAATCAGTTTTTCAGGTGAGGATTCTCTTTACTAAAGGCAGAGGCAGCACCTTATTTTTTACTCACTAAAGGCTGTATTGAGCTAGGCAGCAAATGCTTTTTCAAGAAGGCAGTAATTGCTTAAGAGACATCTCAAGACACTAGGCATACAAAGAAGCTTAATATACAAAATGTTCTTTCTAAATATATTTCTTTTCTTCAGTTAAAGGCGTTAGGATTTCCTGAAGGACTTGTGATACAGGCATATTTTGCTTGTGAGAAGAATGAAAACCTGGCTGCCAACTTTCTTCTACAGCAGAACTTCGATGAAGACTGAGAGAATTTTTTTTCTATTTCACACCTCACACCAGTGCATTACACTAACTTTGTTCACTGGATTGTCTAGGATATTTGGGCTTATATTCATAATGCTTGGTGTATGGCATATAGGGGGTGGGTGGAAGGGAGAACTTGGGAAACAAAGCAAAGGAAGCAACGAGTATGTTCTGTTTTAAATTAGCAGATGCAGAAAATCGCACAGTGTAAAAAAAGTATACAACCAAAAATCAGCTTCTGCAGATAATTAGTTCCTTCTATAAAACTGTAGGTTAGCTTTTTCTAGGTTTTCACTCTTAACTGTACTAGTTCCAGAAACATAGTGTAATGCACTGCTTCATGTTCCTTTCCACTTAGTATTGACATTTGAAGTAGCCTGTGCTACGTAGATTTTACAGTCTGTATTTCATGGCAACACTGGATAGCAGCTTTGTGAAATCTAAAAGATCTGAGCAAGTGTAATCCTGAATGCCAAAATAGGGGTATTCGGGTTTTTTTTCTTCAGCTGTGTTAAAGTAGTGCAAGAAACACAGTATTTTTGTCTTATGCTGAATTAGAACAGTGTTGGCTTTTTTTCAAATGAAAACCCATTAGAGTTAAAAGTGTCCTGATTATTGAGAAACACCACCCCCTCCTTTGTCCCCCTCAAATGATCTGAGAAGCTATATACATACAGATAAAATTATTATCCTGTTTACATATTTTCTCTTTGGGAAAAAAAAATGATAGATATCTAATTACTGTTCTCTTAATGTTATCTTGCAGTAAAAGTTTTAAAAGCAATAGATTGCATGTTTGGTTTTGTTATATGCACTCTAGTGAATTGAATATTCTTTTTCTGCCAGCAAACAAAATGCAAGCTTCATTTTTGTCTGCTGCAATGAGACTTTATCAAATCAAATTTCACCTTCCCAACTTTGTTGAACCAGCTTTTACAGTACAGCTATAAGTGTTTTGTTGCTCTTGAGTAGATTGTAATGTTCAAGCTATTTCTGTTAAGTAAGGACTTTTGGGGATTTATTCACTTTATAAAGGAAGAGAAGTTCAAAACTTGAGATATCAAGCAAACTATCAATTTATTCCAACACAAAAGAATTGACACTTAAAACTTTCTATTAAAAATAAACTCTGATTATAGAGTTTTGAATCTTACTTCTTCATACCTACTTATCATTTCTTTTGTTTAGTCATCATAAAAATGTTAACAGTCTTCTTTTTTTAATACACATTTACTTTTAGAGAAAATTTTGCCCATCATTGCAATACTAGGAATTAAAAAAAAAAAAAAAAGCAAATTTAATCTAAAGCTGTTATGTGCAACATTATCTGAACACAACTTGGGGATAGTTTGATTTTTCTACTGTTGTAGTCCAATTACGTGGATTACAAATTTACCTCTACAGTAACCAGGAAAATCTTATTAGTGGTACAGCACTGAACTCCTGTACAACTAATGATATTAATGATTTTAATGATTTAGTGGTACAACTAAAAAATTATTTTCTGCTGAGTTTATCAGTGGATGAATGACTTAACTACTACTTAAGCTCAAAGTACAAGTCAAGTGTCTTGAAAAAAGAGCTAAAAAGACAGAAACATTTGTATTTTGTTTCTTCATTGATTGGCCATAGTCTGTAAAAAATATTATCTGCACAAAACAATGAAATGTATTAAAGCCTTTTACTTTTTTTTTCTATTCTTATACATCTGTGATATTTTTCCAGATAGTGTGTATTTTAATTATTCAGATTTTATTCTTTTAAAATTTCTTAGGTGTATGTCGTCTTAAGTGATCAGTAGCACAACCCAAATCTATCAGTAGGAGATGTGATACTGCTAAATAGAAAATAAGTCTTTCATAATGTTTTCATTTTAAAGAAGTTAACATTAATGCCTGAGTCAGCTAGCAGACTTCATCTAAATAGAATTCTCAGTTTATCTGTGAACTGGGAGAGATGGATTTTGATGTAACACTGCAGGCCAAAAGGGGCTGTTTGTTTTCTGTAAAAGGACCAGCTGTCAGGTACTTGAAAAACACCAAATTGATACAAGGACTTCTTGAATGTACTTTTACTACATAGCTAATACCTAACTAAGACAAAAACTTTTAGTTTGTGGGAGTCTTCTGTACTGATCAAACTGCTATGAGAAAAAACCATTCCTTCTCTAGGAGGGTGGAGAGTAAAGAAAGAATGTCTGGGTGTTTCAGTCCACTCCCTCCAATTTTGATTTTGAAATGTTTACTTATTATAAATGTATTTGAATTAAAGTCTGTTGAGCTTGTTCTTTGTAAAAAAAAAAAAAAAAAAAAAAAGCTAGTAGCTTTGTTCATTTGTAACTTTGTATGCTGAGTGACTGAGGGATTTATGGCTGCTGTGTTTGAAGCCTTACTAGTCATGCTGTTCCCGTTTTTCCAGCAGTGAAACAGTGTTTTTGTGACTTCTGATGAACAACAGGTGTCTGACCTTACATGCTAGCAAAAACTGTTACCTGTCCAATAGCGGGATACTTGCCAGGGAGAATCATGTCTCTCTTTGTAGTAGCTGCCAAAAGGGAAGAATACATGGAATTCATGTGGTGTTGAGGAGGTGTGACCTGAGCAAGCTGCCTAGGTATGTTGTGCCTCGTTTTCTACCAAGTACTACCGGGAGCTGCCTGCACAGAGTGCTTTTCAGCTTCTCTGCTGCAGGTCTCTTAGGGATTTGGGGATCAGTTTCCTCAGGGCTTTCTGAACAGTAGCTAAGAAAATAAAGTATTTCTTCCTAAGTTTTGGTACTGTAGTCCTTACCTTTGTTGTAAAACTTCTGAATATCTGCTTAGACAAAAGCTATTTATGATGCACTTTTAATTGGGATTAAAAAGTTACTCTGAAGTGATATTAATTCTGTAGTTGTCTGTTCTTAAGTCCTCTGTACAGCTGCATTTTAATGCTGTGGTTCATTTCCCTTGTCCAGAGTCACCTGGTGAATCCAGCTAAAACCCAAGCAATTTGACTGATTAAATGCTTTGTTCTTCCCCCACACTAACAGAACTTTTTTTTAGGAATGTGAGATAATCACTCCTGAAGTCAAACTGTGACTCTGATTTTGGGGTGCTGGGTTGAGCTTTGCTTCAAGAACATGATGAATGAATGAAACAGAGACACAAAGACAAGTCCTCAAATAGTGCATGCAGATCTGTCACACGTGGTTTCATTAGATATTTCATTTGGTTTTACAGAATTTTGCAGGCAGCCAAAGTAATTTTTTTCTTTTCCTGACTTCTCTTAAGTCCAGCTCTGTGCACAAAACTAACCTAGAATTTCTGCACTTGAAAATACTCAGTAGTTCAAGGGAAACAATGAGGTGGGAGTGGGGAGAACATCTTTGTCAGTAACATTTTTATTTCTTCTTCCTTGCTTGGCGTGGGATGCCAACAGAGTGTTCAAACACAGCATCTTTCGAAAACATTGTTTTGACACAGCTATAACCACAGCTATGTGGTTGTGAAGCCAGAAGTTACAAAGTTTTGAGACTTCTCTAAACCATCCAGAAAAGTGGCCTTATCCCACCTGTGATTAAATGATATATGGGAATTATTTAATTATTTAATTACCATAACATACATGACTGATCAGTAGCTGATGCTTATGCCTGCAGACTGCAGCTGATGTTGCTGACTTCTAATTGTCAAGTGGCAGTGCTGAGTTTATATACTTCATAGAATAGATGACGTGTGAGAGGGGAAAAAAGGTCATGAAACTTCTTGTCAGCACTCAACTTCTGTCCTTTTAGGCAAGAGAAATAAATATTAAACACGCACACACTCACAATTTAACACGAGTTCTAATAAAAGCACATTTTTATGAACACACTAGCACCTCTGGCACTTCCTGTCCAGAGGAAACTAATTAAACTTTGTTAGTGAAACTAATAAAGACAAATGCATGCTCTTCAATAAAGGCAGTAGTCTGGAAAAATGGTAGTAGACTCTGAAGATGCTTACCTCCACTTCATCCCTTTGCTTTGGCCTTTTCCTTTGAGAGTTCTTAAAAAGGTTTATCTGCTATATACTTCCATTTGCTGAAAGTCTGGTACTAAAAACAGTACTAAAGCTTTTGTGTTGCGTGTACATTAGGCAGTTGTGCCTAGAGACCTTGACTGCAAACTTCCTTTCAAAATAGGTATATTTTCTATTTTTATATGGCCCCACACATTAGTGTGAACACTCGGTGGTGCTGAGGGCAAGGAGCAACATCCTTGAAATTCCTGTTGCCTGAGATAAGAGATTTTAGATGTGATAGACGAGGAGTAACCAGATACCCCAGCAGGCAGCTGTTTGCCATCCCAGGGGAAGGGTTGGTTGCTGTCCTTGTAATGTGAAGCATTTGACTTCAAATGTGCAGCAGCCAAAGATGAAAAGATAAGGCAGCATCTCCCACATGCGTGTGTGGCTGTATCTGTAGAATTGTTCAAAGTCTTCTGAAGTCAGACACATTTTTAATTGTATCTTTGAATTAAGCATGCTTCTTCCTACTCCCACTCCTGTGTCTTTACTCTAAATCTCCTTTTTTTCCTTTTCCCTTTCTATTCATGCAGAAAGTCTGCAAAGGGAGCACTGCCGGCTTCTGTTACGTGGAAGAACGGGATTTCAGAGCAGGAAAAGGGATAGGAAGTCTTCAGGGTGGGAAATGAAACAGGACAATAAAGTGCTGAGCACCTGGGCTGGAGATCTCTGTAGTGGGTGGCTGAAGTGAGGGGTCTGGAACTGGCAGTGTGTGTGAAAGGACGTGCCCGGGAGAGTTACCGGTGTGGTGAGGGAGTGGAGTGGTGTGACAGGGACAAAGGGGGAGCAGCTCGTGAGCACACCTGTGGTGGGGCTCTGTATGTGTGAGTGAGAAACTGACAGAGAACTTGGGAGCAGAAATAATATTTAAGGAAAATTCAGAGACAAGTTACGGGTTTCTTTTCATGGGTAGCTTTTTGTGTAGTACTTCGGTTCTAAAACCAGGTCCGAGGGAGATGACAAAGAGGTTACACAACATCAAGGGCAGTAAAAAGAAACAAACCAGTTTGTACCCTGGTACACACCTCACAGAGAGCATTAACTGCACCAAGCTCCTCCTGCTTAAACGTGGGGGGAAAAAAAAGTGATTTTTATTTCTGAGTCTCTTCTGGAGCCTGTGTTGCTCGAAGTGAGAGAAATGAGTGATCTGCCTAAAGCGTGCTTTTCATATTAACGTGCTGCTTGCTTCCCCTGTCTCCATGTGAAATATCAAATTTCCCCTTGGCAAAGGGCAGGATTGTGCAGCACACTGTTGGAGCAGTGCTGCAGAGTCCATTTGGACAACTGTTTCTGGTGGAATTAATGCCTCTTGGGCGGGAACCTATTTCGTGACCCATGAGTGTGTCCTGAACTGTGACCTGTGGAAAGCTGCACAAAAACTGGGAATATTCAATCTCTGAAGAGCAGCAGGGTTAAGATGAGAAATGGCTGTAATATATTAAATATGACTGTAAATCAACAAAGTTATATTTTTTTTCAGTGCAGTAAGAAATTGTTGCTAAATGTGTACATAGTCATATTTTTCACATTTCACAGAGTTTGCAGTAACTGGCTCTCTGGTGCACAAACAGAAAGGAGACAAAATACACAAAAGGCTGTTTCCTACATCTCGTTCAAGTGCAGTGTCCATGCTGCCTTCAAAATCCATGGCAAATTGTCATTCCTAAAACACAGAACCTCAGTTTGCCACGAACAAGAGTGGTTCTGCTCACATGCAGGATGGAGAGCTGGTATTGCTGAAATTAACTTTGCTGTGACCATCCCTGGGAGAGGCATGTGAATTCATCCACTGCTGCTGGCAAGAGGGAGCCTTGTGATCTCAGTTCAGAATTCCCCTTGCCCCAGGGTTGTTGGAAAGGTTCTGCTGCTTTTCAAATTTATCAAAGTGCCACCCTTGTCACTTGTGAATTCTGCCCTGCTTAAAGGGGAGGACTGCTGAAAGCTAAGAGTGCAGCTGAGGAGAACGTAGAAGGTCACTGATGAAGTGGTAAGGCCTTAGCCTGTTTTGGGGAAGAGTCACATTATTTCAGCATTCTGATGCAAAAGGAGGCTGGAGTTGAAGGCATGCTTTTGATGCCCTGTGTCTGGTGTGCATGCTGTCAGGTGACAGATATAAAGTGGTGTCTTTAGAGAGGAGAAATCCCCTGTTGGGAGGCAGGGTGGCCTCCAAGAAAAATAGGTTTGACTAATGGGGTTGCAATTCTTCTGTCTTTTAGATTTTGAAATTGAAGACACTGATGCTGCAGTTTTGTTCTGTTGCTGCACTGCTGAAGGTTGTGTCTTCAGAATGCTGTGTTATTCCTTAATAAGCCTTACCATGCCCTAATTATACCTTCTGAATGCCTTAGATGTGAGTGATTAGGCCTGTGCTTGCATTAATAGGTATCTCAGTGGTAAGATGGTATTTGCATGGTTGTGGTTTGTAGGTGGAGAAGCTGCAAGCCTGTCACCAAATTACTCGTTCCAGCCGAAAATACTCTCTCAGTGTGGCTGTCACATCATCTTCATAGCTGGCATGGAACAATTAGTGTTATTTTTCAAGTGACTGGATTTTTGTCCCTATTCTTCTGCTCGAGAGATTTGCTTTGTGGTGAGTGCTGGTTGTGGCTGGGATAGAGTTAATTTTCCTCACAGTAAGAAATTTATAGTATGAGGATACATTTTTGATTTGTGCTGTAAACAGTGATGACAACACAGGGACGTTTTAGCTTTTGCTGAGCAGTGTTTGCACAACAAGGCCTTTTCTGCTCCTCACAACGCCCTGGCAGTGAGGGGGCACAAGGACATGGGAAGGGACACAGCCAGGACAGCTGATTCCAGCTGATCCAAGGGGTGTTCCAGACCATATGGCATCATGGTCGGTACATAAAGTGGTGGGGAGAAGAAGCAAGGGCAAGGGACACATTCAAGAGTGATGGCGTTTGTCTTCCCAAGTCACCACTGCAACATGATGGATCCTGGCTTTCCTGGGGGTGGCTGAACACCTGCCTGCCCATGGCAAGTGGGGAATGAATTCCTTGTTTAGCTTGGCTTGTGAGCGTGGTTTTTGCTGTCCCTGTTAAAGTGCCTTTATCTCAACTCACGAATTTTCCGTCTTTTACCCTCCTGATCCTCTCCCCCATCCCGCTGCTGAGGGAGCGAGCAAGAGCCTGGGTGGGGATTAATTGCTGACTGGAGTTAAAGGGTGGAATTGAGAAGAAAACAAGTCATTTGGAACACTGAGACAAATTAAGTTTTCTGTATACTTGCCTTTTACTGGATCCTGCTAATATCCAGCCCGGTGTCCCTGCAGACACTCCTACGCCGTGGGAAGGGCTGCAATCTTTTCTTTGGTAGGAACAGTAGCAGGGTTCTCATTATACACTGGCCTTAATCAGGTGGAAATAGAGATTGTTGAGTTTTAATCCAGCTCTCCCTTCACCCCTGACCCCAGCCACAGCGTTGCTTGTCCTCCTGTTCACACTCAGATTTTGTAATCGTGAATTGGACTCCGCTCGGGAGATGAAGAATGAGCAGCTCGGCTGTCAAATTAAATCAGCATCTGCAGGAGGTGCAGGTCACACGAAGCTGAGCAGGCATCTTGTGTGGTTGGTTTAGAGAGTGACTGGGAGAAGGCGGGGAAAAGGGGCAAAGTGATTCGCTCTGCACTTGGGGAAAGAGAAGGTGAAGTGTTTGCCAGTCTGGGAAGCTCTGGGGGGGTTGTAGGGGTGAAGTCCCAGGTTTGAGAGTCTAACAACACACCCGTGGGGTGCCTGGAGAAGCTAGATACCTGAAGAAACCCTGAAAGGTTTTATAGACATACAAAAGTATATGTGGCTTGCAGTGTTTGCGTTGGACTGGAGTTACTTCAACTCAAAACAGTGGCACCTTTGTGACACGCAGGCTTGAGTGTGACCTCATGGTGCCCCAGCGGTGCTGCTTCTTGGTGGAGACTGCTCTCCCAAATCTGAACACGTAAATCTGAGGGCAAATATCACCTCAGAGAGCTGAGTGGAGGGGTGGGAAAGGCAGTCACGTGAGTCTGGCTGAGGGAATGGACTGGAGTTTGGTCCCGCTCTCGGTCACAGCAGTCTGTCCGTCAGATCTGAGCAGTTCAAACAATATTGAGGACTAGTCATTTCACTCAGAGAAAGTCATGGTTATGAAGGAGGTAGGATGAGGATTTTGGAAAGATTTCCCATTCTGGTGTTTTTTAGAACTAAATGTAACCCTGACTTATGTCCTCTCTTCCAAGATCCTCTGGTCTGTCCTTTCTAGCTTTGCAGCTTTAAATGAGCTGGGAGGAAACTTTCCATGCTTGGTGTCTGCCTGTGATTTTGGTTTGGTTTGGGGTTTTTTTAGTGTTTTGGGGGAGATTTTTTTTGTTTGGGGTGCTTTGGTTTTTTTTTTTTTTTTTTGCTTGTTTGGTTTTTTGTCTGTTTTGGGGTTTTTTGTTTTTTTGTTAATGTTCCAGTAACCAATTTTACTGTTTTGGAGAATAGAATTGGTGGTAACATTGGTACATTATTTTTTCAAATTTCAAATTCCTTTCACTGAGCAGAGGTACTAGGTATCTAGGTGTTATTGGATGTGGTTTCTTTTTTTCCCCACATACATGCTTGGGGTCAGGAAGAGTTAAAATTATGAGGTTCATTGTATTTTTTTTTTCCTTTGCTTTCCTATGTCAAGTGCCCAGGCAGAGTTTCTGTGGTGCTGAAAGTCTTAGCTGTATCCATTGTGCCCGTGTTTGAAAGCTTGTATGTAGCAAGTTGATGCTTCTGGTCTTGTGCATAAACATTTATCTGACGTGTCCTGAATATCCTGATTTTGCTGATCATGCGCAGACCGCCTGTTTATCGCAGGCATGGGAGGTTGGTGGTTCTTGATTGCTGTCACAGGTCAGAGCATCTGGAATCTGTAGGCTTGGGCAGGACCAGTGGAAAGGAGGAGAGCACAGTGAATCAGACTTTGGTTAAGAGAGGCAGAGTTTTTGAGCCACCTGGAGCTAAACCAAAGGCAAATGAAACCACATGGTGCTGTTTAAATAACTTTCGTTCACAAGTTTGTAAAACTTGAGCTCTCCATTGGCGGCGTTTTTATTAATTTCATTTTCCCCCCACTTTTTGCTTGTGGGTTTATTTTTTTCGGGGTGTCCCATTTCTGTTTGGCAGCAGTTTGTGGTCCTGCCTGCGGGTCCTGTGCAGATCACAGGGTTTGAATCACCAAGCTGTGGCACAATGAACTCTGCAAGCGAGTCCTGAGGATCTGGAGCATCGTGTCCTCTGCTGTCAGCAAATGCCTGTGAAGGCTCCTAACAGAGTTTGTGTCACCTTGCTCTGGTTCCTATTCTGCTTGAAGGATAATATCCTGGAACAGTTATTAGCTGCTGCTTTGGATGAAGTGGAAAGGCTGTGTGGTGTTGATCATCATCTGTGAATCACAAGGGGATGGAATTTGATGAGGTTTTTCATCTGGGCAGCCTTGACTTCATGGTCAGGCGGGCAGGTGGACGTACTGTTCACACAGATTCATTTCAGGTTTCAGCATCCTTTGTGTCTAAGCTTTTTTGAGTAATGGGGGACATCATTATTAATACAATGAAATAAGATTCAAGTCAAATATTGTGCTGTTTCCACCTTTGGAAGTTTCCAAGTCCAAACTGTTTGAAGCCCTGAGTGTTCTGGTATGATCCTGTGGCTCATCCTGTTTTGAGGAGGTTGGACTAAAGATCTCCAGAGGTCCCTGACTGATCCAGCTCCTCAAAATTAATTACTTTTGTCATGCAGCCTCACCATTCTTGTGGGGATTTATCTTCTGTGAAGGCTTAGCCTCAATTTCCATATCCTGTCCTTCCTTTTTTTTTTTTTTTTTTCTCTTTCTTTTTTTGAAGTGGAGTAGCTGCCTAAACACCATTTGAATACTGAATTCTGCCAGCTTCATCCTGTGTCTCTTTACATTTTAAGCAGACTTATAGAAATTAACAAAGCAAGCTTGGCTGACATTGTTAGTTCTTTCAAAATCCATCAGTGATTTCATCACAAATTAAATTAGGCTTAAATTTATTTCTTTTTTATGTTCTGATAGGCAAAGGAAAGAAGTTGCAGAATCAGGTAGAGTTAGCTGACTAATGCAATGATGTGTGACCTTACCATAAATTGGAAAGGAGGATTTTCTGAGCTGGCATATAATGTAAATGCCCTGTATTATTTGCTGTGATATTTTCTGACCTCCTTTATTATTATGGAAGCAACTGCCCATTTGTTTTTTTCAGAAACATTGCTTCCACAGTGGGCTGACTTTCCCACCTCTCCTCCTCCAGCTAAAAGCATCTATTAGTGTTTGTGAAAAATTTTCAAGGGGCAAAAGTCCTCCCAAAAAACCTCTTAATTATGTGTCTTTTTTTTAAAAAAAAAACATATTATCCAGATGAATAAGAACATTGATTTTTTTAAAGTGTGGATTGAATAGAAAATGTCACTGGAAAGCCCTTACTGTTTTCACTTCAACCGCACAGCTCAGGGATCTTGTTCACTCTTCCAGGACTGGGAAGAAGTGAGTAGAATAAATCATAAATACCATTCAGATTTCAGTGGCCTAGCCTCCCAGGCTTGCCTTGAAGGGAAAACTAGCTGAGTCCCTTGGGGGAATTATTCGAAAGCGGGAGAAATTGCACGGTGAAGTCCCTGCAGGCCGTGACAGGGAGCCCTTAAAATTCATGTCCCGAAATTGTTCTGCTGGGAGGAGCAGGGAAATTATTATTTTTTTTTTTTCCCCACAGTGTGTTGGGTTTTGCAGCCATTCTGGTGAGCATGGAGCAAAGCAGAGGCACAAGCCAGTCCTTGCTCTTCCTGTCTTCTGCTCTGGGTTGGTATCCAGCTACCTGCTGTTTCCTTTGGCTGTGGGGCAGCTGTGGTGCCCATCAATAGGATGGGTTCATTTACTTTGTTGGGATAAATGTGTTGGGGTACCTCTGAGTTCAGCTGGAAACATTGGTGACTGAGGGAAATGTAGCATGCTGGCATTTCTAAACAGAACTAATTTTCTTTGTCATGAGGTTTTCTCTTCGGGAGGAGGTCGGGAAGAGGTGGAAATTTCTCCTGCTGCTTTTAACAGCTGATACTGAAAATTTAGGAACAAAATTAGTCTTTCACCACTTACAACTGTGCAGTGATTGTTTCTGCCACATCTTCTCAGTATTTTATGCTTTAGAAGTTGCCCATTCCATCTGTCTAAAAGGAAAAATGAGGCTCTTATTTTCCTGAATCTGTCTGTCAGTCCACAAGGTGTAAAGCAGCGTAAGTGTTTATCAAGACTTTTAGGAGCCAGAAGGTCAAAGCTGCCTTTTATCCATGAAAGTGATGCATTTGCTTCTTGGGAGTTGCTTGCCAAAATGTCCCCTGATCCTTCAAGGTTGAACTGCTTTGGTCTCCATGCCACTAAAGCACTTTTTTCAATGATAAATGATGATATAAAAAGGAATGTCCATGTGGAGGCTTCTCAGAGGATTTGTCACCTGGTAATCTCTGGACAGTTAAGAGCAGATTGGGGGTGGGAGAGGGAATTCCTGTTCTGGAATGACAGGGCAGGCCACAGCAGCAAATGAGGTAGCAGAACCATCTGTGTACCACTTCCCTGCAAGGACCACCCCACTATCAGTCCTGGAGTTACCAATGCACCTTTTTAGCTCTGAGAAGAACCCAGGGGTAGGAGAAAGCTTTTGCTTCTCAGTGCTGTCTCCCTTCTAAGGGCACAGTCCTGAGCTCATTTCAGGCTGCTAAAAGTGTCTCGACAAACCAATGAACCGAGCCTACCACAGTGGATGTGGAAGGAAATATTCAGGCCAAGAGGGCACTTTTCTCTGTTCCTGAATGCGGGCCGGCATCTCGAGTGCCTGCCTGCCCACTCTCTGTCCAAATTTGAGCCTGAGCAGACTGAAAATAATCCTTTTGATGCCTGAAAATAACCTGAGAGCCTGAAAATTAACTTGCCTGCTTTTTAGACTTTTAAGCACCATAATGCAGTGGCTTGTTTCCATGGTGCCTGTTTTCTGTACAGCTCTCTGATTGTATCAGCAAATTAAAAACCTTGTCTCTGCTTTGCTTTTCTTCCATCCTGGACCCAGTGTTGAAGATCACCTTTGAAGCAAACACTCTGATAATAATGGAGGCTCCATGGTGACTTGAAGGTGTAAGTGATGTAACGAGGCAAGAGGGATGTTTTTCTCATCCTCCCTGCCAAAAACAACCCAATCGGCCCCCAAATGACCTCTCTGGTAGCCCTGTCTTATGAAAAACAAAGTGGTGCCTACATAAAAATGGGGGTATGATTCACATCAGCCGGTCCAAGACAGCGCAAAGGACACTGTGATGTGAGACCTCCTCTTGTCCCTGCAAGCCTTCTGTGATCACAATGGAAGTCTGGTTCACATGATGAACAAGCTGTTCCTCCCCCTGAAAGGAGAAGGATTACCTGTGTGCTACAAGCCAAGTGGGGCTTTTTGTCAGACACTTGAAACACCTCTGAGTTTGAGCATTATGTCTCACACAAAGCTGGAGGGCTCTCGGTGCCCAAACGGCAGCGCAGTCTTCGTGGGGATCTTGGTGAGAGTTTGGTTTGAAATCAGAAAGATTTCAGATCTATGGAAAACTTTTCTTGGAAGTGGGGCACTCAAGAGTTTTTGGCAGCTGGGTCGTTTGTCATCACCTCAGCACTGGTGGCTTTAGTCACTTATGGCGAGAAAAAATTTAGAAATAAGTATAGCTAGGAGTTGGTTTTATGTGAGTTTTGACTGACAACACCTGCCAGGTAGTCCCTTGAGTGCCAGAAATAATAAAAGCCTAATTTTGTGTGGGTTTGTGTCTCTTAGTGTACATTGAGCCCTCACAGAACTATTCCCTATGTTGAGATGTTTACAAAACTTCCTTTTTATTTTTCCTCATGTGAATTTTTTGTTTTCTAACTGCACATGGATGAGTTTGCAGGATGGTCTGCTTTTCTGCAGCATGATGGATTTGCCTTTGGCTGCTTAACCTTCTAGGAGTGCTAAACCTCTGTCAGTTAAATTTGTTGAATAGGTTTGGGGAGGGAGTGGAGGTGGCTAAATAGATATATATGACCACAACATGCCTGAATATATCAATGTCATTGGCAGAACTTCTTAGCAAAAAAGGTTCTCTTCAAAAACTGGATGAAAAACTCAAACCCTAGGACTAAGCTCTAAATCCTCAGGGGCATCTGCTCCCTGTGTGCTATTTTGGACACCTTCCTCCACACTGAATGCCTGAGCCCATCCAAAATTTAGATTAATAGCCATTATTGAACTGTTCTTTTATTTGCTGATGGATATCTCAGCTGCTCCAGTTTTCCCAGGTGCCTTTCCAAGTAGGCCTTTTTCAAGAGGCCTTTATCATTTTTAAAATTTTAAAGTTGCAGTGACCTTCATGCTGAAGCAGGGAATAATCTGTACTGAATAATTATATTTCAGATTTGTAAAACTTTTTAAATTTTTAATTATCTTTTTAATAAATAAAAAAAACCATTCCAGGTTTCACATTAACCCCTCTGCAGGGCTTATCAGCACCCCACAAAAGCAGCATGTCACAAATGTTCCAGCCTCTGCTTTCTTATAAAGACAGGCTGAGATTGGCTTATTTAGCCTGGAGAAACCTCTGGGGAGAATTTAGAGCCCTTTCCAGTGCCTGAAGGGGGCTTGTAGGAAGGCTGGAGGGGGACTTTTCTCATGGGCATGGAGGGACAGGAGAAGAGGGAATGGCTTTAAGCTGAGGGAAGGCAGGTTCAGGAGGAACTGAAACACAGAGTGAGTCTTGGAAATTCCAAACTTGGAGACCTCTCTCCAAGGCCAGGGCTCTGTAAGGAAGGCTAAGTAAATAAGATTCAGTCACTGTTTGCTGAGGGCTGACAAAAGGAGCCGTTGATTTCCCTTTTGCAACAGAGAAACAAAGGGTATGGCAAGGGCCAGGGCATCTCCTGATGTAAATCACCACAGTTTTACTGGTCACATGGGATTCATATCCCATTAACCCAGCTGGGCATGTGTCCCTGGGAGATAGTTTTAATGATTTACACCATCAACATTGAGGGAGATGAAAAATCAACATTTAAAAAGCAATATGCTTAGTTCGATACATGGGGTATTGAAAGCCTACATTAAAAAAAAAAAAATTAGAAGAAGCTGTTACTTTGTTCCTAGTTTGGAAAAGGGGTTTGAGTACTGTGATTGTATGGTCAGGTGGCCTTTTTAAATATGGGGCTTTTTGTTTGTAATTACTGGCTTTATAGATGAAATAAAGTTAAAAATAGCACAAGCTAGTGCCCTGCTCCTGCAAATGCTCAAGTGTTCTGATAAGTAGGTCCTTAGACTTCAAAGGGGTCACTTACATGCATGAAATGCAGAATTTATGTGTTTTCATTCTCTTTCTCCCGAGTTGTTTTCTCCTGGTGTAACTTGGGGCGCTTCGCTTTGAACACCAGGCTAAGGTCATCTGGAAATTCCTGCTGTAATTGAATTACCTGCTAATAAACAGCTGCTAACAAACAGCTTTTTTTTTTTTTCCTTCCCCCACCACCTTCCCCTTTCCCTCCCTCCTACCCTCCACAGAGTGGATTGCCTTGCTGTGTGTTTTTTTCCTGAGTGTTAGTAAAAGGCTGGAATTAACTTCTGGCTGGTGCCAGAACACACAGCCGGGGCAGGCATCAGTCAGAGATGTGGCAGAATGTGTTGCTCATCCCCTTCTGGGACAGCAGTTTCTGTAGGTGTGCCACCGAGAACGTGGGGATGAGTGAAACTCCCTGACACTGTTTTTTGGGAGTAGACATTCCTTTATTCCAGGCTGGGGTGCACAGGGGAATAGCTCCACCTAGGTGCACACGGCCTTCAAAACTTTTCTCTTATTTATGCATTTTAAACAAACAAAGGAATTAATGTTTATTGGTTCTAAATCACAAATTCTCTTTGTTAATTAGTATTCTGTCTTCTGCTGGTTATTGTTTTATTGCTTCTCATGCTAACTAGTCCACATTTTTTTGTGTCTTTTCCCTAACTATTTTCACAGAAAGGGAGTTTCCAGCACATGTTGAATTGTTGTTGATAGTCTTTTCTTTATCTTCTGGTTAGTTCAGCGTGTCTTTGGAGGGCAATAAATTCCGGATTCCAGGTGTTCAGACTTAAGCTCCCCCAGGCTTTGTTCATCGAAGCTTATCAGGGTTAGCTTAGCAAAATTTAAAGTTTCGGTGATCCAATAACCGCAGTCTAACAATCTGTGAGAAAAACTTAGCTACAACCTGGCTGAAGTGGAAAATTACACTGCCTACCTGCTTACGGATAATACACAGCTCACAATTAAGTAAAACAATTAATCAAAAAGTTAATTAAACCCGTTAATTAGAAAAATTAATTAGAAAAGTTATATCACTTCCAGCAGGTGCAGGGGACGTTGCTGGTGCCAGGCAGGGCTCTGGAGAGGGCCAGGCTGGCACAGCCCAGGGGCAGCTGGATGTGATCATCTCCATCCCTCTGCCTCTGCCGGTTTCCTCTCGCTGATGCTCCAGCTCCGGGGGGCTGGGCTGGGGGACTGGACGGAGGGGGAGCAGTGGAATTGCACCCTGGGCTGGCAGCTGACCAAACCTGCCTAACCCTGGGCTTGGCTGCTGCTGTGTTTTGTATTCAGGAGACCAGCGCGGCTCTGGGGGTCGGTACGTGTGACCCAGCCAAGGCACTTTACAGCTTGGCTGGTTCAGCCCAATTAGTCCTGACTGTCAAAAGCCCTGGATTCCAGCGAAGCTGTGAGAGGGGTGCTGCTGCCATTGCTTCCCACCGAAGTTTCGTGTGTAGCTTTGTGTGCCGTGCTGGGGGCGTAGCGTTCTGCTTCCCAGCCAGATCAGAAATCCTGTTCTTGGCCCTTCCAGCTGCAGGGGGCCCCTCTCTGTGTCTGACTCTGACACTTCCCAGGCCTCTCTGCAGGTTTGCATCCATGCCTCCTGCGTCACAGAGGTACACAGCAAACAAGTCCTTCATCTAACCCCCATTTAGGTTAATGAGAATCTTTCCACTCACTTCAATGGCAGTTGGAGCAAGTCTTTCATCTTTCCCTCTTAGAAACTGGTTGGTCGAGGTCCCTTTCTGTTCTTTTTGTGCTGGGCTTTGTCCCCATCATCTCTGAGCACTTCAGTCAGCAGTAGATTGCTCTGTCTTGTTCTGGTACTCTTATTCTCCACTGGGGAATAATAGTGTCTAGAGTGTTCTGCATGTCCCCATCTTTAACTGAGGCTAAGTGGCAAAGATGAAAGGACAGGTTTTCAAGATGTGAGTGGCAGTCCGCTGTGATTTTTCAAAGATATTTAGAAGCTTCAGAAACCACCACTTTGTTCCTGTTTCTTTAAGTTTGTAAGTGTCCTGAAAAGACCCAGCGTTAAATAGGTTGGGAAAGGTCATGGGGAAGGTCTGTTGCAGAGGGAGCTGAAGAAGCATCAGTTCCACATCTGCCTCTGAACACTCCCTCTTCTAAAACACGGACACCTCCCAGCCTTGGGCTTCACCACACATTGGCTCTGCAGGGAAAAATGTCGGCAGCAAACACGGGAGGAGAATCCTACATGGAAAAGCCACTTTCCTGCAGCACCTGACCGTGGGTGCAGATTTATTTCGGCCTTCAAAGGCTTCTCTGCCTTTCCTTGGTTACCAGCTTTCATGTCAGGGGTCTGGCTCCATGATTTAAGGAAATCTAAACAGACTAATATTTGCAAGGCTCAGACATCAGGGGGTGACCATTGTGTGACTCTGACTGAGCTTTCAGAGCAACCCAGTGCCCGGTTCCTTTCACACAGGGATGATATAGGAGGCACAGGGATGCGACAGACGCAAGCAAAGCCGAGCAAAAAACCCCACAACAGACCTGCAAGCTACTGCCTGTTGTCATAACACAGCCCAATTTCAACCCAGAAAATTGTCTGCTCTCTGGCTGCTCTGAGGTGCTCAGATATGCACACTGTGGCAATTAGTTATGCTAGCAATTAGCTGTACCTCCAAAAATGGAGTCCTTCATTAAGACCTGGCCCCGAGATGTCAAGACCTAGCATTTCACCTGGAATCTTTGAAGTCTTTGAACGCTGAAAGTCTAACAATAATAATATATAAACACATAAATTCTTCCTGAGGGTGTCACAACCACATGAAGGGCGGACTAAAGCAAGCTGGTGGGAATGCAAGAAGCAGCAGGACAAAAGTTTGAAGATACCAACTCCACATTTTCATAATAAACATCATTATTTTAATAGAAAATGTATCTCTCTGACCAAATTTTCTTCTCAGTTACACTGGTGCATGTTCATGTCACTTGGTAGTGTGACTGAGTCTTATTACAGAGCAGGACTGGTGTTCCCTGAGGTGGGCATGTGACTGGCCAGATAATGATGCCCTTTGTTTTAAAGTGTTGCTGAATGATTGCTTGAAAGGCTCATGAAATTATATCCTTGCCACCTTGACTGACAGGTAGGAAGAGATCATTAAAATAATTTCTGCAGTATGGCAATGACCAGACCTAGCTCCAGAAACTGCTGTGTTAGGGAAGAAGCTGAAATTTAAAAAAACAGGGACTGTCATGGTTAAAAGAGTTTGTGACCCATAAAGCAAAGGCCATTTTGAGCCAACAGAGTATAAATAGGAACACTGCTGTTCTGAAGACCTTTTCCAGTTGACAGTAGACAATTAATTCTTCCTGAGTCTTAACAAAGCTATCTGCAAAAGGTGTTATGCCCTTTGCCAAATGATGCAGATGTGGCACTGTAAAGAAAAGGTAAAGTTTTGAGCCTTGCCCAAAGAAGCACTTGGAAGCTACAGACATCCACCAGTACTGCTAGCTGGCAAATTTACTGTTTTGATAGCCCTCCAACATGGGGACAATATGATTGTTATACAGAGCTGAGACCAAAATTATTCCTGACAACCTGTGGCAAGCAGCTGTGGTGTGATCTCCTTTCCACGTGTTTCCCCTTTGCTGACTTTGATGGACAGGGGAGAGAGGAGTGGGAAGGAAGGACTGGGTCTTAATGCTAGATAACCCACTCAGCACAGACAGGAGAAAAGTGAGAGCAGAAAAGTTGTGATCCGGGAATGTGTTTTTTTTCTTTTTCCCCTCTGAGAGCTCAGAAGCAGAGAGAACAAAGCAGGCATGTGAATATGGTCTTGACTGCCCTCTCCTGTGGTTTGTGCAAAACCACACAGATGCTCTGGGCTGGAGCAGCCCTGCTGTGGACACAGGCTGAGAGAGATGGGGCTGTTCAGCTGCAGAAAAGAAGGCTCCAGGGAGAGTTTATGGCACTTTCCAGTACTTACAGGGCTCCAAGAGAGCTGCAGAGGGATTTTTTTTTTACAAGGGCACGTAGGGACAGGACAAGGGGGAATGGCTTTAAACTGACATAAAGTGTGTTTAGATCAGATATTAGGAGATAATTCTTCTCTGTGAGGGTGATGAGGCCCTGGCACAGGTTGCCCAGAGAAGCTGTGGCTGCCCCATCCCTGGAAGTGCCCGAGGTTGGACGGGGCTTGGAGCCACCTGGGGTAGTAAAAGGTGTCCCTGGTCGTGGCAGAGTGGTTGGAATGGGATGATCTTTAAGGCCCCTTCCAACCCAAACCATCCTGTGATTCACACACACTTCAGGGGCAGAAGTTGGATGATATCAACGCTTACCTTCACCACTCATTTCCTGTGCCTTTTGGGGTAAGTCCTTTGTCTTTATAGATGGACTGATGTTGCTGTGTTTCTGAGCCTGGGGTGAAAGCCTTTTAAGTGGAAAGCTGCGTTATTTTAATGTTGTTGTGTGGGTAAGATATAATCCTCAAAAGAATAAACAGTCCTGTTCTTATTGTCCAGTGGCCATTAAGGTCTCCAAATAATTACAAAGCCATGTACTTTATAGAACTGTACTGAATAGAAAGTGAAATCTGTGAGGTGCTCCCAGAGCTGAGCCAGTGAAACATTTCCAGGCAGCCTGAGATTTTTTTCCTGTGCACTCCCTGTGCAGTGTAGGGGGTTGGACTGAATGGCACCAGGAAATTACTCTGACCACAGACACCTAAACTTCTGTGACCTGTTTGCTGGGGAGAGGTTTTCTGGGAGAACTGTGCTTCCTACGGAAGTCTGAAAGCTTTTTTTTCCAAAAAAGAGGCATCCTCAAAACATCAATTTGCAATCTGTAGTTGGGGGTTACAGTTTAAAACATATGAAGGGAAAGTGGGCAGCATTTTGCATGACAGGGTGAAGTCTGTAAGTAAGAATTTAGTGGGCCATATTTTCAGTATGGGGCAGAAATTTAAAAAATTGTTTGGATGGACCTTACCAGAGGGTACCAGACACACCTAGAAAATCTGAAGCCGTGTGTATTTAACTTCCTGAAAATCATGTGTTACTTTTGAAAATGTGGGCGTAGGGCTCCTGGGCTGTTCAGAATCCCCAGGCCCACCCAGCTGTCCTGTCACTCAGACTCTGTTGTGGACGTGGAAATCAGAGAAACTGATCAGCATTACAGTAAAATATTTCCTGCTCTCCTGCCAAGAGTTTTAGGCTGAATAAAGGTATTACCCTTCTCAAGAAGATAAATTATGACAAGTGCAGAAGATGAAAACCTGGGTACTTGATTTCTGGGACTTAAGACACCAGATCTTTGCTGGCAATCCATGTAATTCATTGCAGAAGTCAAACATCCTGCTTGCTGTGCCCATGCCAACCTGACCTGCTGTAGGGAGGTAATTTCTTCTTCACATGTGTAAGGAGTCTGTGGGGTTTTTTGGCTTCTCAAAGAATAATGAGGGCATATTTCTTCTCAGCACCAAGCACTGGCTGGTGTTTATGTCATCTGTGCTTATCTGAACTTGGACACTAAATGCTGCTTAAAGAATTGGAATGTGCATAGGGAAAACAGAATATTTGTGGGGTTTATTCAGAATTCCAGGGTTAAATGGGCCAGTATCTATAGCTGACAACATATAAATCTATAGCCCATATCTTAAGAATTGCCCAGTTTTGACTGCTGGCCACTTCAGCAGCTGTGCTTGTGGGCAAGCACGAGATGTTTCATAGCACCTGATGCCTCTTTCACGTGCCACTGTCTGGGCTGAGCTGTGTCTCAGCCACAGTGGCTCCCATTCTCCCTCTGCACCTCTTTTCCATAGCTTTCCTATAACCCGCAAGCCCTGTTTGTTCATCTTCCTTTGTCTCTTGAGCTCCTTGGAGTGTGGATTAGCTGTAAGGAGGCACTGGAGAGCATTCCACCCTGACTTACACTCTGTGCCCGAAGACGGCACCCATTTCTTATCTCTACAGAGACATGTTTTTGTCGCCTTGTGACCATTAACCGGTTGTTTCAGCTCATCCCGTGAAGATGACCCATCCTCCTTAGGTTTTCCTATCCTGCAGCCTCTGAGTCATCCCCTGAGCTTGCCCGAAGATTTGATGTGGTTGTGTAGATAGCGGGCAGCCAAAGAGAGCAGTCTGGCAGCAAGGATCCCGTCTGGGGGCGTTGGTAAAACAGACCCACACGTTTCTCATGATCTCATTAGCAGCCACAGAACCTGGAGGACCTGTCACCGGGGAGGGTGTTTATTCATGTGATATCTGCCCTCTGAAACTTACATAATGCGAGGTCTTACAACAGGCTGTGAGGTAAAACACCTTGGAAAATTCTAGACAACACAGTAGCCTTATTGAAATGAAATGTTTATTCCATAAGGTGTGCTGACCGGTTTTTAACTTTATCAGTTTGGCTCTCCCCAGCATGCCCCAGACACCACTGCTGCTTCGCTCCCCGAAGGAGGCACCGCTCTGCAGCGTTCCGGAACGGAGTTTTCCAAATTCTCACAAAATTAGAAAACTGTATTTCCTTAGAAAATCGCAACTCCTTTCAAACACAAACACCCCCACGCCAGGCACTGCTTTCCGCCGCAAACGCGCTCGGATCGGCTCCAGCCGACCGGAGGAGGGCATCCCACGGTTGACCCGTCCCGCAGCACCCTCCCAGGCTGGCAGTCGCTCCTGCCGGCGCCGAACCGGCGTGAGAGGGGCCTTGGCGTGGTGCGGGATGCGCGGGGCTGCCAGCGGCAGGCTCTGGGAGGCGCTCCCGGCGCTCCTGGCCGCAGGGCCGGGCTGTGCGGCCGCCGTCTGCGGGCTCCCGGGGCGGGCTGTGTCTGCCCCGTGCGTGTGCGGGGTCACAGGAGGTGCTGAAGCCTGCTGGGGCGTTGCCACATTTGAAATTCGCCGAGCAAACAGGCTCCGGGCTCCTGTGCTGCACGCGTTGTGCTGCTTTTGGGCTGCTTTGTTTCCCGGTTTCCTCCAAATGTAATTTTCTCCTGCCAGCTCCGCTGTAGGGGGGGAAAAAGTTGAGATGTGATTCACAGCTAATGCTTCGTGTGAACCTCGTTCACACTCCTGTGAGGTATCTAAACAAGACACACATCAATTAGTCCAACTACAGAGAAGGAGGTCTGAATAACGTAAATGAGCACTTTTTGCAGACTTCCTTTACCTCATAATGACCCTGCATCAAGGAGCAGGTGATGTAAAATACATAATTAAGGGCAAAGGTAGGTGGTGATACCGAGGGACTTCCAGTACCTTCTTTCTGAATGCAGAGATCAGCATCTTGCAGCACCTCGGGCCAAATTCTCCCAAGGGCCTTAGCTCTGTGGAAAACCAAAGCATGTATTTAGATGCAAAGTTGCTTTGAAACTGGTTTCCAAAGGAAATCAGGGATCAGGCACTCCCCCTGCCTGTCCCTCTCTGACTGTGTCTGCCTTTGAGGGCTCACCCCTGCATAAGTTCTGAATTCATTTGCTGAGCACAGGTGACCCCGCAGCAAACAGCCCCGGAGCATGTGAACCCTGTAGGGCAGCTGCCTTTTCACACAGGGAGGTGGCAAGGCTGGAGAAACAGTCCCTGACCCACTGGGAGTGAATCCACAGGGCCTGCTGTGTGGATCAGCTCCTGTTTGCTCAACCCAGTGGGTGCAGGAGTGTGAAGAAGGGGGTGGTGCCACAGGAAAAGGGAGCTGGAGGCAAGGAAGGAATCACTTAGGCCAGCTCAGCCCACCTCCTGGGTCTGACCCTTGGTGCTCGTGGGGACTTTTTGACACCCTCAGTGGTGAGGAGAACCTAGGGAGAGCAGCCCACAGGGATAAAGGGATGTCTGGGGGACTTTTCCATCTTCCCATGTAAAAGCAGATGTGGACACCCGTGCTGTGACACTGGAGAATGACCTCGGCTGGCATGAACATCAGGAGACTCTATGGCATGGGTCAAAGCTTCTTCCAAGTCCCCTTCACTGAATTCCTGTTCTCAAGTTCCACGGAGCACATATGTGGTTACAGTACATATTTTAAGTTGAATAAACTTTATCCCATGCCTTTGTAACAGAAAGCAAGAATTTGATTGAAGCTGTAAAAATACAAATTAACCTTTTTACCCTTTGAAAATCCAAAACATGAAACTGAAGAAAATATCTGGGTACCGGTACCACATTTGGTACTCATGTGGCTTTTGATGTGTTTGCTGGTAAAATGTCTGGTAATCCCCAAGGAATGTTTTACTGCAATAAATTCAATACAAATAACATTGTTCTGTATATTTTGCCATAAAAGAGTATTTATTGGCCTTATATTTCTACCTGCTTTCACAGATCCTGTCCCTCCACACCCACGCCAGCTTGAGTACCCTCTCACTGAAGTTTTTTTTCCAGTTGTGGTGTGTGTGATTAGTGGTAATATAAATTTTGCCTTACTTGAGGGCCTTAATGAAATCCCAAATGTTGCAAGTTGTCTCCTCGTCTAAAGGACTAATATCCTGTGTGAGACATGACTAAATAAAAATGAAATGCCGCAACAGCTATGTGTTTGAATGGTCATAGCAGCTGGGAATGTAATCCAGGAGCTTGGTCCTGGTGGCAGCTGTGAAGGACCTGAATCCATTTTCTTCATACATGTATGACCGGCAAAGGGGTGTCCTCCCAGAGAAAGAATGTTGAAATAATAATGTTGTGTCAATGCCAACAGAAAATTCTATACTTCAGACAAGCTTCATATACCGGGATCACTTGAAGCACGCCTGCCCCAGTTCAGAGAGCTCAGGGGGACATCTGTGGGGATTGTACAGGACCTGGGGAAAAAGAGGCTCAGAGGGGCCCTTCTGTCTCTTCACAAGCCCCTGACAGGAGGGAGCAGCCAGGGGGGGTCGGGCTCTGCTCCCAGGGAACAGGGACAGGAGGAGAGGGCACGGCCTCAGGCTGTGCCAGGGGAGGGTCAGGCTGGACATCAGGAGGAATTTCTGCCTGGAAAGGGTGATTGGACATTGGCAGGGGCTGCCCAGGGAGGTGTTGGAGCCCCCATCCCCGGAGGTGCCCAAGGAAGGCCCGGTTGTGGCAGTCAGTGCTCTGGGCTGGGGACAGGTGGGGGTCGGGCACAGCTCGGCCTCGATGATCTCAGAGGCCTTTTCCACTCTAAATGACTCTGTGGTGCTTTACTCAGCTGCACCATTAAAGGCAGTGATGAGGCACAGTTAGAGAACACATTCTCACCCTCTGCTTCACAAATGAGGTGACAGGATCATCAATATGTTGGCACCTTCCAGCTTTCCCCTGTGTGCCTCTTGCTGTGCCAGCCTGAGCCGCCACACTCAGCTTCTGCAGCTCTGGGACAGGCATGGAAACCACCCCGGGCTGCCTGGGGATATCTCTGTACCTTCCAGCACTTAACATTCTTCATGCTTGGTACAAAAGGGGAAGGAAAACTCAAAAAGTCTGCCACGAGAATCCCGCGGTTGTGGGGGGAAAGGACCACAGCAATCCTGAGGGCAGAGCTCCTGCTGAGCCTTGCTTGCAGGGACAATGCCAAGCACAGCTCCAGACAGCGGTGTGTGACACACACCACTCCCAGGCCCTCTGGAGGCACGCCAGCCTCCCTCTCATGGAGCACCTCTGCTGCAACAAAAAACACATTGCACGGAGCGCAGATCCTGCTGAAAGGTAAACTGAAAACGTAAGGAAAGAGAGACGGTGTGCTTTGAATACAGATCACCTCTCCATCGAATTTGGGAGGGAGGACCAACAGGTTTTCTGGCCCTGATCTTTGTCACCAGCTATTTTGCAGCTGCTGCTAAGTTGAGACCAATAACTGGTTTTAACATCTTCACCCGTTCCTTGCCTGACATGGTGTGAGTGTGTCGAGGGCCAGTGGCTCTGTGCTTCCCTCTACTGTTGGTTACAGCTTCCCTATTAAGAGGGAAGCCCTCATTCCTAGTTTGAGTGTGTCCACTTCCAGCTTTCAGCTCCTCTTAGTTCCTCCTATGCCTTTCTCTGTGAGATGTTAAACACTGTAGCACGAGGCATGCTCTTCTTTTAAAAATGGATTCTTTCTGCATTGTGCTGTAGTGCAGATACCCAAAGACTCTAAATGAGCAAATTTGGGTTTCAGAGAAGTCTCAATATAGCAGCATATGCCTTTTTTTTTCAAGCAGATGGTGTTGGTCACAGTGGAAGAAAGCACATGGGGAATGACATGCGCTTTTGGGCTGATTTATTCTTGTGTGCTAGGTTGGGTTTTTTCCAATCACTTGCAAATGCCTTGCAAAGCAATTAATTAGTACTTTTCTCTGTCTTGGCGCCCTGGCTGTAGAATTGGATCCAGTGATTTGTCTGAAAACACGAATGCTGGGACTCTTCAGTGACATCCTTGAGTGTCAAGGAAGGATGTCACCCTTAAGTGACATCCTCAATCCCTTTTGCTTCATATTTCCAAAAATGTAACATAAAATGCTTTAGCTTGTCATAACAGCAGTGAGAACCCTGCAGTGCTTTGTTGCCTTCCCTTTAAATTGCCATTGCGCAGTGTGAAATACATGGCCTGGCTTTCCTCAGATCTGTATGGCCCCTGTTACCACATCTTGTGCCATTACTGAGCTGATGTGACTCCTCTGTGGCTCCATCAGCACCATGGAGCTCGTGTTCAACACTTGGACAATGAGCTTGGTTTCTGTCTGGCCCACTAAGGAGGTGCTGTCCATGAGAGTGTCTCTCCAGCTTTGTGTCCTGCACTGCAAAGAAAGAGCCTGGGCCTCTCCTGAGAAAACTTAGGCTTGTCTGGGTGTTACGTTTGTGTTGGCCCGTGCTCTGCAGTCTCTTTATGGTTTCCTACCTCATCCGTACTGAGTATTTTGGTGATTGCCTCCTCTTGAAGGCTTCCCACTCTTTCCAGTCATTGGATGACTCCAGTATTTGTAGGAAGCTCATGCAAGTGTGAAATTGTTCTTTCCAATGAACTGAGATCTGCACACAGACACTCAAACATCTCTCAGTGGGCTGAGACTTGGGAAAAGCAGCTTGGGCCATTTTGTTCTGCTACAGAGGGATGTCATGATCAAGCCCATCCCTCCACCTCAGACTAGATGTGGGCACCACCTCTGTGTTAGTTCTGGCTATGACGAGGGCTGGTGGCTTTACAGCAGCTTTGCATTAGGCCACAACTGCTCTCCAAATCCCCTGAGAGAGATGAGTTTGAAGATAAGACACAAGTGTTGAGTCCCTGCTGAGCCAGGAGAGGAATAGCAAGTGACATCAGCCCTGCTGGCTGAGCAGCCTTCCTCACGGCTTATGGCAGCACAGCCCTGACATCCTAGGAGGATGGAGGGGATAAGTCTGGTGCAGAACTTGCTCTAAGCTCCCACCACAGCCCACAGGCTGGAGGGGTAGGTGCTCCAAGCATTGGAAGCTCAAGAGTTGATCCTAAAGAAATAAAAATTGTTGTTTCAGAAAGCAAATAGGAAACAGGTCCTTCTCCCCTTCCAAATGCCTTTTAGAAGATGGATCAGAAGCAAAACATGATGTGCCATCCCTAGGAAGGCTAAAAGGAATGAACATCATTTTGATGCATTTCTACAAAGGCTTGCTTGAGCAGAGATTGATATGTGTGAGGATTTAATCAGTATACGAAAAATAACTGAACAGTGACAAAGAACAGCAAGTCAGCACCACTAAATTTTCATTTGCCTGTGTTTCTCTGTACTCACACTCTGTGTATTGCTGAGCCTCAGCCATACATCAGTTCTGCTGCTCAGGCTGGTTTAACACCCATCTGCCAGCTCTTCCATGAGGGCAGCATTAGCAGCCCAAGCTCACATGGTCGCCTGCCGTATTTCACTGTGAAACACTCCGCTTTTTTGTTTATGGATCCTGGATAGAGATTTCAGATGAGTCTGATGAAACAGTGGGTCTGTTTTGTTTTGTTGTGCCCTTCCCATATGCTAAACAACACGCTGAAACATGCTCAAACATTCAGTAAGAAAGG
Source organism: Atrichornis clamosus (assembly GCA_013400975.1). Lineage (NCBI taxonomy): Eukaryota > Metazoa > Chordata > Aves > Passeriformes > Menuridae > Atrichornis > Atrichornis clamosus. The sequence continues at coordinate 102,865 of WBMZ01013093.1, forward strand.
AGCCATCTGGGAGGTACTTAGTTTCCTAGCCAAATATGGACCTTGGTTGAATCAAATTCCGGGGTGCAGACCCTCAGGATCAAACCTGGAACCAAAAGCTGAGTTCCAGACCTTTGCAAGGCACACGAAAAGCAAAAAGCTGAAGCCATTTGCCACAATCATTGAAGAGTAATCCTTTAAAATCTATGGGGTGTTTTTTGGTGGAGCTGAGAAAAGCCAGATGGACCTAGAGAAGCGGATCCCATCTTTCCTGTCCTTGTCAGGCATCCCCGCAGTGCACCGGGAGCAGAAGATGCTACCGCGGCAGCTGGAGCATCCTGCCGAGAGATGGGCTTGGGATCAGCGGCTGAGGTGTAGCACTGCTGCACCCTGGCTGGCAGAAGGGCTGGGATCTGCTGCCAGCCCCGCTGCTAATCCGGCAGGCACCCTGAGAGAGCCGGGCACCCTGCGAGAGCCGCCCCGCGTCCCACCCTTTGTCCCTCCGCTGCGCCCTCAGACCTTCGGGCCAGCGGCACTCTCCCCGCGGTGCTACGCCGGGGGAAAGGTGTGTCTGAGGCCACTTGTCCACACGTTGGTGGTGTGATTTCGGCCTCGAGACTCGTCGCCGCTTTAGGGGAGGGAAGCTTTTTGTGTAGGTTTAGTGAAGGTTTACTGAGCGCGTTGAAAACGCGCCGAGCACACGCACACACACACAGCCCCCCCGCACACACACACACAGAGCGAAACACAAACCTCCTTGCAAACGCGGCAATTCAAACGCAAATATTCTAAGCAGGGCTTCCACACTGACAACTTTGGTTTTGATTGGGCTGCGGTCTGGAGAGAAAAGTTTCACTTTCATCCCTCTGGGGTGCCTCGCACCTTTCCAAGAGAGGAGTATAAAGTGTTTCGGTTGTTTACAGAGGAGGCAGGAGCATCCGTGTTTGGGGTCTGCCCTGGCTGGTATAAACAAAGAGAATTGCATGAAAGCAGAGACTGCTGAGAACAGGCATCTGTAATGACATTTTTCATTCTTAGAAAGTGTGAATCTTCTTCTCACCATTTCAAGCAGAGCAATAAGGACAACCAGCTGACCCTTAAGAGAGAAATGACTAGGGTGAGTCACTGCTGCAGTTGTTTTCTGCCTTTCTAGGAAAAGCAGGGGTCAGAAGCTGGAAGGCAATGCATTCTTAGGTGTCTCTGTCCTGGATGTCTAGTCATCAGCTAGTCATGATAGTAATGAGAAATATCAGATTATCTTGTCCAGGAGCTAAGAAACTGAAGTCATCTTTCTGCAGCTAAAATTATCTCTGTGTTGATGGGCATTTATTCTGTGCACCGAAACATAAAAGCTGTTGATTCAAATGGCACTGGATTCAGGACTTGTTGTTTGCTTGAAGCACCTCTTAAGAAGCAAGTGCAAGGTTTGCTGACCTTTGCCACCCTCTTCCCTCCGACTCTGGCTGCTCAGGGGGCTGTTTCAGATGCCAGAGAAGGATTTCCCAGAAGAGGTGAAACTTCCAGAGCGTTTGGGCTCAGCAGCTCTTCCTGGCACACTTTTTGCCAAATGCATTTGCGAACCTCACCAGGGTCTTGGCGAGCCCTCCTGGATCAGGCTTGTCCAATTACGCACACACAGCAGCATCCAAAACAGGCCACCCCTCCTGGCACGGGGCTCTGCAGCACCGACAGCACACTGGGACCATTCCACTGCAGCCAGACTGGCACTGATTCTCCTGGATTAACAGCCCTCCTGCGGTTTTCCTACAGAAATCTCTGCAGCAGCAGGCATGAAGCAGTAATTTGGTGCGAGACCTTTGCTCTAGGGCATATTGTGCACTAGCCTGACAGCTCTTTTCCAGAAGTGCTTTTGGATCACTGGATGGTGCTTACATAAGCTCATCCCTTCTTGGCTGACAGGTCCATGCTCTTGAAATAGCCTGGCGTGCCCTGAAACAGCCACGCTTCCAGCTGGGCTGTTGCTTCCAGGCCAGCTGTGGGCTGCCCAAGACATCCATGCCTTTTTGCTGCTGTTGGAACACCATCCACAGGTTGTCAGATTCCGGTGATAAGGTGCATTTTGCCTTCAAGCCAGGTAGGGGCTCCCCAGCCAGGGGTTGAGGTAGCCCACCCATGACCCTGGTTGCCTCCAGAGCAGGCGTGCCAACTTAGGAGCCCTTTTGTCACTGAGCCTGTGTTTTAGCTGAGCCAGTGAGAGAAAATAAGATTTGGACCCTTTCTCCTCATTAATCCTCCTGTGTAATTGTGACAGGCGGTGGCTGAGGCTGAGGCTTCTCAGAAGCCCCAGTGCAGTCAGATTTTAGTGGTACCTCTCCTTCAGGCCCTGCAGTGCTGCAGGCATCCCTCAGCTGTGGGGCAGCCCCCCAGCTCCCTGTTATGGGACAAGGAACTCCCACTCTGAACCAGAATTACAACACTCCCATGTTCTTGCCTTTATCCAAAAGTGCTGCAAGGGGGTCTCATCGAAACATTGTCTTTGACAGTGGGAATGATCAACTGGGTTGCTTTCCTGTGAGAAGTTTCTGTGGTGTCCCTAGAAAAATGGGATTGCCCCAGCTGTGCATGCGCTGGATCATTTGGTGCTGGACAACCCAGGGCTGTCAGCATCTCAAGGGATGTAACATTATCTGCAGTTCTCTCTCTTTCTTTATAGTGTTAGCTCTAATAAAAACCATGTAAAATGACACTTGACAAAGCTGGAGTGCCCTGCTCAGAGGAAACGTGATGGACCAGCACCTCCTGGTGCACAGACACTGCTGTGCAGGCAAGAGCAAACAAGTAGCTGGACTGAATGTGAAATTTCACCTTGAAAACGGCGTTCTTCAAAGAGGAATCTGATTTTCATGAGGTGAGACTGCCGCTGGACTACCTTACCTTAGGATTTTCTCATGGCTGGTTCTAATATTCTGTGGAAAGCCCAGGCTCTTCAAACTGAATTCGTGCATCTACAGGTCAGCAAATTAGAAAAACCCAAAAACCACAACAGCATTTAAAAAAGAAAAAAATCCCTGGATTGTATCTGGTAGTGCATTTGAACACAGAGACAGAATGATCAGGAGAGGTCTGCTCCAGTTGGCATGGGGCTAGCTAAAGTCACCCAGGAGCAGAAGAATTAGCAGCGACCGCGAGTGTTTCCATTCCAGCTCTTGCAGTCAGGCTTGGATCCAGCCCATGTGCACTTCCAGCTGCTCTTCCACCAGCTCTCTGAAGGTGGTACTGTTCCCTTCTCCAAGCTTGCACCTCTCACTCCAAATGAGACAGTTTGAGTGCCTGCTTGCTGTAGGGAGGAGACGAGCAGGTTGGAGGAAAGGAAATCAACACAGAGCAGCCCTTGCGGAATTTAATCTGCGCTGTGCTGGTGAGCTGAAAAATGTCCTTTTCATCCCAGTGGAGAAGGATCTCCTGTTGTGCAGTGCTGCAGGCTCCTTCTCCCAGGGTGTTAACTTGCTTGTCACTTTCTGGAGCAAAGTGAGGGATGTTTATGTTACCATACCAAGATGTACAGAACACCCCCTGTTGCTCCAAGGAGCGGTGCAGAAAAGGAAATCCTTCTGCTTGGGCCTGCCCACGTCCCAGGGAGGGGAAACTGAAAATAAAGGTGCAACACAAAGGTGTTTAAACCATCTGCACTAATTCTCATTATGGTGACTCATGTAGGGAGCAAAATACTGTATTTTGTGGAGAGAATGGGAAATGCATTCCACTTCATTCGGCATTTCTAAATGCCAGGTCTTATTCAGAATAATCTCTGCTGAATCCAGTAGTATCCCACCAGCTGAGATGCATAAACCTGCAGTTAGGGGTTCTGTTCCATTTAACATAATGGATGCAATTTGCTTCAAAATAGTAAAATAAATTAAAAGGCTCTACTGGCAAACCTTTTGGTAGGTAAGGAATCTTACCTATTAGGGAATCACAGGCCCATGTTCATAGCAGGGCAGTACTTAAATTTGGCTTTTAGAGTCTCAATTTTGTACAAATCCCTCCTTGGACAGGGAGAAAAATTTCTGTGAGTTGGTTATACCCTACGTTCAGCATTTTTTTGAAAAACATCCTGAGTGACACTTAAAGGCCATTCACCACGTTATGGAGAGCAGCCTGTGGTGGGCATGGCAGGAGGGACTGTATCCATGCAGCAGGTCACCTGGGATCACTTCCCGTGAAACAATGAGGCCCAGGACTGCTGAAGCTCTTAAGTTCCAGTGTGGGAATTTGTGTCCAGAGACCAGGACAAACAGGGCCAGGTCTGTGATGTGGGCAGGAGCATGGCCTCCATGGCTGGGAAATGTCAGTCATGTTCTACGCTAATATTTGCAGAAAAATTACTTTGTAGAGGGAGAGTTTTCCAGACCCGAAATCTTCACGTGCACAGAACTTTCTTTAAACCTTTCCTAGTGTTGTGCAGCACATGAATTTACTCCTGATGCTTTATTAACAAGCTTCTCACTGTGGACACTGGTCCAACAGCTGGTCAGAGACCTGGTGTGGCATCCACATCCCTTCAAAGCACACAAATTAAACTGGGCTGAGGTCACTTACATTTTGTTTTGGAAAAAGCAGCAGGGCAGAAAAATCCCCCAAGTGTCTCAATGTTAAAGTCCTTCAGGCTACTGCAAATTGGGCAAAAATGGCTAAAAACACTTGGGAAAACCCTCTCCTTGAAATGAGGTGTGGGCTGGAGGTTTGCTGGCTGGAGTGATGCTTCCACTCCCAATTCTCCACTGCTAAAGGATGTCAGTTTGTGAAAGGACAGAAAGCATGGAGAGGATGGGATACACTTTATTAGCAACTACTCACTTGTTGTCTTTATTAAAAGAAGACAAAATATGAAATTTAGCTGGAAGGTAGGTTGTTTGGGTAAATCTAAGATAATTCCAGGTACAAAGCAGATTTTCATGTCTTTGCTCAGCCATCAATCTGGAAGGAAACTAAACCAAACAAAGCCTTGTGGTGCAGGCCTCTAAAGTGTCTCTCCAGGAAGAGGCTTGAGATGGAGGCAGGAATTTAACTTAATCACATGCAGAAAACAAAGAAGCAGAAATTACAGCATCATTGGAGTCACTGAGGTATTTTGAGCTGCCTTCTTAAAGTCTTAATAAAAGACGGAGAAACAGGTTCCAAAAATATGTGAAACCACCACACCTAAACCCTAGCCCATTCCTAGCATTAAAATGTTAAATTAAACGAAATGTTTTCAAAGGCTTTGAAATGTTTGGTGGTTATTTATATGATGGCCATGCCTCCAAGCCTAGACAAAATCAAAGCCCCACTGACCATGCACAGCTCTTGCCACTGCAACAATCAGGACTAAACTTCCAAAAATGTCAGCTTAGTGCATGTTTTAACGCTGGGCTGCTGGCTGCAGTGACATGAGAGGGCTTCAGAGGACCACTCTGAGACCCTGACAGGCTCCTTCCTCCATACCTATTTTCCCCACACACAACTTCTTTCTAAATATGTTTTCCCTTATGTTGAACACAATTCTAGGCCTGAGTTGGGGCAGCAGGAGAGGTGGGAGCAGCGTGGGGGTCCCTGTTTTGTCCCTACATCACTGCTGTAGTTCTGGCACTGCTTTAACCCAAGGGGCAGTCTGGGTTCTCAGGAGCACCCGTGGTTATGGATACAGATGGGTTATGCCCCCAGAGGCTGCAGAACCTCAGGTCTTTTTAGAAAAATCTGGCTGTCACTCAACTCCTGCAATCCAGGGCTGAGTTTTTTGCATACTCCTCAGAATACACTGGGGCTGAAACAAGAGTTTGACACCAAGTACTATTTGAGGGACAGTTTTCGGTTCACGTGCCTGTGACGTCTGTTTGTTGTGGGGTGCCCGTGAACTGCCAGGCACCATTTGCTGGCACCATTACCTACCAAACGTTGTCACCTGTGGGGGAAAGGAGCTGCCTGTGTGCCCGAGCACTGACTGATGGAATTCCAAGCTGTGCCCCTCCGTGAGGCAGTCCAGCAGTGATCTGTGGAGCAGGGAATGCTGTTGGCTGCTCTCCATCCCGTGCCATTCTGGAGAGGTCCCTGCTATACCTGGCAGGGGATGGCAGCTGCAGGAGCCTGGCCCTGGCATCCCTGTCACCCCACAGCCAACAAACACTGGGCTTTTTGAACCTTTGCACATCATCTCCCTGTCTGGCTTTCCCCATGAAGATAACCCTCAAACCACATTAAACAACTAGCACAGGTGGAAATTTTGTGCCGAATCCCAGAAGTTTTGTAGGTGGAGTAAGGCTCAAATACAATGTCTGATTAAATTTGCTTTACCCACTCGAATGTGGGGGCAAAGGTTACTTTGCCACAAGCCTTTATCTTGCTGGTTATGAATCAGGTTACCAACTGTTGCTGTATGACCAGAACAAATTTATCCTCACAACTAGAGAAGCATTAACAACCATTTTATCAGTCAAATGTCTAAAAATCTTGTTTGCTCTTCTAATGCACCTCGCCAGTGTGGAGGGTTGCTGAATTGAATGGCCTGTTTGCTTTCTGCTTCCCCCATGGGCTTCTTAACGTCACCTTCAGAAGAGCTAAACAAACAACTTGATGCATTTAATGCTGAAATCAAAAAGCTACTGCAGAGGGTGAGTAGTTTGATAAATGCCCTGGAGGGCCTCGGCTGTGCTCGTTGTGTGTGACCGTCAGGCTGGAGCCGGGCATAGGCACCTGGGCCTTAAATCACCCAGATCTCATCGAGGCTGTCTTTGGTTACTGCTTTGCATATTCAGGTTGCAAGGGGAGGCAGCTCAGAAGTCACTGGTGTGTACCTGGCACATCCACTGTCCGGGCAAAAGGAGGACCTGGACCTGGAGGAGGGACCTGCAGGCGCCTTTCAATCCATCCCTGCTCACAGCAGACTCTGCCCTGGCAAACCTCAGCCCGGGCACAGGCAACCTGGAGTGCCAGGAGGAGCCAGGATCTATTTTCATTTCAAACAGTCCCCGGAAATAAATAAAAAAAACTTTAAAGAAAATGTCATCAGAAACCATCCTGAAACAGATAGTGAAAAGTTTTCTTCCTGATGCATACAAAGTCAATTAGCGTGTTACTAAATACATGCTGGGAGACATCATCATAATGGGAACAATCAGGTCATTTGAATAGCCAAATATGCTTTTATGCCATATTTGTTTACCCTGCAGAGCGCATCCGCGATATGCATGTAAATGCCAAAGTCTGTTTCTTGCTAAGCACAGTAATCCCTCCTGCCCTCAGCCATCAGTGTGGTTCCTTGTTTGTACCTGTCAGGGGCTGCTGGAACTCACAACTGTTGGTTTAAGCAAATGCACAGCCCTTCGCCAACAGGAATATCCTGTTTAGGGGAGCACTCCTAGGAGCCAGTTATATAAACTTAGCTGTCTCCTGCCACAACAGACATTCCATGGAAAAATGGAAAGGCAGGAGACCCTCACTAGAGGCCTCACCATTTGCCTCAGTGGAGACACTGATTTTTCTCCAATAACGTGGGCTGTGAATGATTAATTCCCAGTCACCAGTGCAGAAAGCCCCACTCAGCGCAGAGAGGCTGGTGAGGGATGACAGCACCCGAGTGCAAGCGAACGCAGCCAAACACAAGGCCTCCAACAGGTCTGGTTCTTGCTTGAGCTGCAGTTTGTCAGGGGAACAGGTCAGCGCAAAAGCACGGCCCCAGTAATTACAGTCAGTCCTGCGACAAACAGACTGCAGCCATGGCATGCAAAGTGAGTGGGAATAGGGAAGTGAGCTTTGTTCCTCTCCTAGGTGTAGGAAGCTGAAATGCAGGTAAGTTCTGGCACTATTTCAGCAAGGTGCTTAAGCCTGTATTTAATTTTTAAGCTCTGAAATGCGTGGGTGGGAGCTGGCTCCATCAAGTCAAAGGCAAAACTCACATGAAGTGGGATTTTGCCTTCTCTGACTATGAAAGTGTTTTGGGAGGGAAATAGCTTGCCTCAGGTCACACTGGGAGTCTGTGGCAGAGCTGGGAATTGACGCCAGGTCTCTGGAGTCCCAAACTAGTGCCTTAACCTGTTTTTAACTTACTGCACACTTCCTCCCAAAACATCATTGGACATTCTTAGATACACCAGATATCCTGGCATGATGTAAGCCTGTCACTGGTTTTGGCCAGCTTTGGAGAGTAAGATGAAATACACAGCTTTTATTTCATCTTCTGAGGGGCATTTAAATACGACACAAGCAAACAAACAAACAAACCCGGGCGCATGCTCATGGAGGACTGCAGTAGGTGATGTACATCACTGCAGAACCACTGTCCTGATGTGCCTGAGAACCACACAGCTGAAAGACAAAAGCTTGGCACTGGTTTATGAAGGTAGTCTGTTACTGTATTGAACTTCTTTCCTAGGTTTCCAAAACTGGAAGGCACGGCTGTGCTGGGATTGCTCAGAGATTTCCCTCAGCACCAGAGGCTCCATGCCGCCAGCTCCGTGCATCGATTTATTTACTCTGGTTGATCCCGACTTAAACCGATGCTGCCAGCCTAAACTCCTGGCAAACCTTCCCCTCCATGCCCCCTAAATAAATAGTCGGCGGTCAGCCGGGCTGACGGCCTGGCAAAGGTGCCGATATTCGCTGAGCAGTTTGGCACGGCACTGCCCTGCTCCCGCCGGGCAGCCGCCGGCGTTCGGGCAGGACGGGAGCTCTCGTCTCAGCAGGAAAAGCCGGGACGAGCCGCCGCCTCTCCCCGCCGCCCTGCAGAGCCGGCAGTCCTCACGGGGGCACTAGAAAACAATTAATCACGGCTCGACAGGACCATCTGCTGCCGCTGGTGCCGCTGGTGCATCCCGGCTGGTGCTGCCCGGAGAGTTCCCCTGTGCGCTCCGGGCGTGCCGCCTTCCTCGGTCCGCGGCCGGAGACTTTAAGGGTTAAGCACCTACTCTAAAACTCACTTACACTTCTGGAATACCTCAGAATTTCTCAGCTAGAGAGATGTGAATGTTGCCTGATCTGTTAATGCTTGGCAAAGCACTTTCATCCACCCTCCAAGAACCAGCGAGTGGCACCTCATGTCAAGGCCTTCTTTCACGTTCCAGCAGCAACACCTCGCCTTGTTTGCCTTATATAAAACACTAGCAGTAAAAGAAAAGAAAAAAAGAAAAGAAAAGAAAAGAAAAAAAACCAACAAGACACAGCCCAACCACTCAAACATCTGGAAACATGATTATTCTCAGCATTCAATTAGTATTGTGGTTATTTGCTCCTGAAAATCAGCATAGGGGTTTTTCCCACCTGGGAAAAAAGGCAATTCCTTATTTGTTGCTGGAGATTTAGACAAGCCAAATTCTGCTTGCGTGGCATTGATAAACCAGGGACAGCTGTCTCAGTAAAGTCTGATTCAGCCAGGTAATAAGACATGTGAGTAGTACCTGAGAAATGATGAACAAGCCCTCTGTTACATGTGTGCCTGCCAGAAACAGAATGCAAGGAGGAACACAAACACAGCCAGAGGTTTTCACAAGTGACTGAGGATGCAAAAAGGTATGTGCAGGTATGAGGGCAGCTGGTTACTCTGCCTCTGAGCACCCAGGGCTCTACAAGATGATCCTCAAGCACTAAAGTAATACAGCTATCACTTTTTTTTTTTTTCCTTTTTCTGAAACAGGAGTAACAAACTAGCATCAAAAAGGGAAGGGACAGATTTATTTCCTCCAATGTGTTCATGTTGGCTTCAGCTGGCACTGTCATGGGGCTCAGACCACCACAGATCTCACAAATTCCCACCTAAGAGGTGCATGCATGACAGGTTGTTGGTCAGTCCTGGGTGGGCAGTTCACTCCCCTGCTGGAGGTAGGCAGTCTCTGGGAGTCAACTCTTATTTTTAAGCAGTATCCCCTGTTTGCCTGAGCATGAATATGGTCCACTAAGTACTGCCATGCCAGGCATCACTGTCTGGTCTCTCACCTGAGCCAGGGACCATCTGCAGGACTGTCACTGTAGCTGGTGCCCAGCCAGCTCAGATCTGTCTGCACTTTTGTCAGAAAGCAGAGTTCCCGCTTGCCCCGTTCTGTGCAAGGCCATTGATGCTGGCCTGAGACCTGCTGAATTCAGGCTCTTGCAGAGACAGAACCCACTGTTCTGAGGCAGACTTTTGCTCCAACTTCCTGTGCAAAGCTGTCCTTGAGACACTGTCAGCTTGTCCTCACAGTCCTTCAGATCGGCTCTGCAGGACACCCATGACTGCTGCACCAGGCTCCAGAAGGACATTTCATGGTGAAATTCTCCACAGAAGTGAAGGATACAGTCACATTCCTTTAGAGCACGGGGCACGAGCCAGACATGGATGGGAGATGACCAGTGCCAGCTAATGCTGCTGCCCTCCTCAGTACTTTCTGCTTCTCCTCCTGCAAACTTTAGGCTGAAGGGAAGCGCTGGCCTTTCCAGGAGCCCCTTCCACACAGATGTAATAAAAATAGCAACCTGCCCTCTCAAAAAAATCTCAAGGGGAGCTTGTATTTCCCCATTTAGGGTCAGTGTGTGTGTGTGTGTTAGTGCTCTTTCAGCCCAGGTGGCGCCTGGAATAGTGAGGAACACCTCAGGGTCCCCAGTCAGGTGTCAAATCCAAAGATCCCAAAAGAGCCACTGGACTGCAAGGACCCCATGCACCAGGGCAGCAGGTGTGTGAGGATACAGCCCTAATAAGACTCCATTTTCCCACTCACATGTACATGGAAACATGCAGCATTGCAAAAGCAATGTTTAATTGCAAGGCACAAATACCTTCCAAAAGCAGAGTGTAACTTTCCCTGCCAAGAACATATGTATTTTGTATAGATTTAATTACATGATACGAGAAAGGAATGATTTGCCCAGATACCATGGTGATGAGTGCCATAGAAATGCCTATAAATACATAAAAACACAGAGCAAACCCAGATATCTTTAGCAGAGTATGAGGGGGGGAAAGAAACCCCAAAACCCAAACAAACCCAAAGAATCAAAAAAACCCACTGCCTGCAATTTTCAATTCACTCCCTCATTTTAAAGACAGAAGAGATTGCCACCACCTCTTGTTGACACAGGACACAGTGCTCATTTGGACTCACTCAAGTCAAAAGTCACAAGGTGGGCACATCTTTATTTGCATTCTCCAGTGTCTCCTTCCTGCTGCTTCTCATCACCTGCTCATCACCTGAGAACATATTTGTGCATACTAAATAATGAGGATCGCTGGGAACCTCATGAACTTTTCTGTCATTTGAATTCGGAGGAAAAGAACGGAGCTTTCACACACCTCCCAGGTTGAAAACCCTGACCATGTTATACATTTTCTTCATTGTAATAAAGGAAACAAGATGAGGCCCCTACGGGGGCTTGAATGGTGATGTGTGGCTTGTTTTTCCTTTGCACCCAACAGACTGAAGAGCACTGCCAAGCTGCTGAGTGAGGCCCCCTTGCCTCTTGATTTCTGATCCCTTTTGTCATGTTTCTGAGTCTTTCATCTCAATTTCTCTGTTCAGCAAGGTGTTTTGTCATTTCACTCCCACCACTGGACTCAAGGACTGGATCTTCATGAACAGCACCCAGCCATTAAGTGAGAGCTCCATCTCCCAAACAAAACCATCAGCTTGGCTCCACAAATCAACTGCAAAATTCACTTGAACTAAACTGATGAGGTTAAATGCTGTCACAGTGTGAGGGAGAGAGGGAGGAACAGAGGAAGAGAGGGCAAGGTTGGATTCAGTGATCTCAGAGGTCTTTTCCAACTTGAATGATTCAGTGATTCTGGGAAAGAAGGAAAGAAAGAAGAAAGGAAGGAAAGAAGGAAGGAAGGGAGGAAGGAAGGAAGGGAGGAAGGAAGGAAGGGAGGAAGGAAGGAAGGGAGGAAGGAAGGAAGGGAGGAAGGAAGGAAGGGAGGAAGGAAGGAAGGGAGGAAGGAAGGAAGGGAGGAAGGAAGGAAGGGAGGAAGGAAGGAAGGGAGGAAGGAAGGAAGGGAGGAAGGAAGGAAGGGAGGAAGGAAGGAAGGGAGGAAGGAAGGAAGGGAGGAAGGAAGGAAGGGAGGAAGGAAGGAAGGGAGGAAGGAAGGAAGGGAGGAAGGAAGGAAGGGAGGAAGGAAGGAAGGGAGGAAGGAAGGAAGGGAGGAAGGAAGGAAGGGAGGAAGGAAGGAAGGGAGGAAGGAAGGAAGGGAGGAAGGAAGGAAGGAAAAAGAAAGAAAAAGAAAGAAGAAAAGAAAGAAAAGAAGTGCAGATCTACCATACTTCAACAAACTATCATCTGCTGTAGCGCAAGAGAGCTCTGGGATTGAGACATTTGTATGTGAGGGGGGAGGACATCAGAGCAATGTTACTCCATCTAGCATTGCTGAGCCATTTTGGCCGTCTGCAAATTTTCCTCCTACCGGCCTCTCCTGTTTTCTCATTCCTGTCTCAGGAGCCACACAGGCAGGGGCAGAGTGGACCCAGAGCCCTGTGGGCCTTCAAGTGCTGTCTGTCAGTCCTGCCTGGGAAAAGAGAGACAGTGGCAGCAGGGCAGAGTCACAGCATTCACCCTGGGAGCTTTGTCCTTCTCCTGTCACCTTGCTCAGAGGAGCCAGGCAGTGCAAAGCAACAGGCAGTGAAAGACTGAAAAATCTCATGAGTGACTTGCCTGGGCTTCCTTCCCTGAGGAAATTCATGCCTCAAGTTTTATATATGATATACATCTGCAGAGGCAGAGATTTCTGTCTTCTGCTCCTGTGCTGCCTAGTGGGATGTGTTCTTGGACAAGTCAGTATTTATTTCAATTACTAACTTGGGCAGAGTTATTAAGTGTAAACTGTGGCACCTTATGTTTAGCACAAAATAAAATGCTGGGAGAAGCCAGTCAGAGAAAACCTCCGATTTAACACAGTGGTTTGGCCAATGCTTAATTCATTCCTTTGCTCTGTGCTCTCCCATACCTCCCTTCCCCCTGCCTCCCTTCCCCCCTCCTTTGCCTCGTTCACACACAGCTTCCAGTGCTGGACCCTGAAGATTCGGATCTTAAACTTTTTCAAAGTGCTACCTATTTATATAATGCTTTGGATTTGCTTATGCAGTTCATTTGCGTGGCCCCAAACCAGCATAAACCCTAACCTCATCTTAGCAAGGGGATTTACCTCTAACCATACAGATTTGGTTTGTTAATGAGGCAGTCGGATTCCCAGACAGCCATGATACACCTTGATCACTTCTTAGAAAGAGATTTCTCTCACCTGGAATGAATTTCAGTACCCAGTAGAGAAGGACACTGTGTTTTTGACATTTGCTGTTCAAAATCCAGGACACAACAAGAGGGAAAGACGTGCAGAAATAGGGTTTTGAAAGTGTAATCAAAAAGAAGAATCTGGAGTTAAATTCGGACCAATAAACATTGCTGTGGTCAGTTTCCCTTTCCATGTAACAGTAAACACAACAGTAGCAAATACCCAAACCCCACAATTATTAATAATGCCTCAGTAATCAAGGTGTACAAATAAATAAAGAGTTATTCCAACCCCTGTGGATGTTTAGGTACATGAGTTGGAAAACATTCTGACAAACAGTGTATTCATGAATCTTCGCAAGATGTAAGAAAAAAAAGTCTGAAAAGTAGTCTTTTTCTCTTTAGAATAAAATGTGAAGAAACACCCATCCTTAAACAAAAAAGGGATTGATGGGTAGGGGCTTCCCAGATATCCTGGAAATAAAAAAAACCACAGTAAACCAGAACATCATGTAAATATTGACTGAAATATCATATTATGCTAAATATCCTGGCATACTTCCAGTGTACAGTAGACTAGATTAACTCATCCATATGTAAAAATCTCATATTTACTTTCTCCTCACAAATTCATTAAAAAACACAACCAAAGTAAAATCCTTTCAGCCTTTGGTAGTAAACAACAAAAACAAGACTGATTTAGAGCTGGAGGTTAGATTCTTTCCTTCTCTGCAGCATGTAGGAAAGAGGAAACAGCAGGAATCTGGACAGCAGCAGCCTCAGAATCTACAGAAAATAAATATTTTTTTCTTCTCCCCCACCTATATTTTTAGGCTAGTTCATAATCAACCACAGAACTCCTTGCCACAAGGTCTCTCAGAAGCCAGAAGCTCAGGAAGGCACCAAAGAGGATCAAATATTTATCAAGTAAGTGGAATCTGCAGAGCTACAGCTTAAAATAAACACAGGTTGGAAAGCTCAAGTTCTGAGCCTGAACAAACGTGTAATCACCAGGGAGTCTTCCAGGGAGAGCACAGTGGGATCGCCCCAGAGGTGCCCATCACAGGGCTACTTGTGCCTTACAGTCCTGTTTCTGGCCAGTGGCTGGGGCAGAATACCCGTGGCCAGACAGAAGTGGCCACTGCCCTGCCCCGTACTCCTCTGCTCCACTGCACAACCCTGACAGGTCGGTCCCTTTGCACAGGAGGCCTGGGCAGTGACTTTTACATTGTGCACACGGGAACCTTGTCAAAGCAAATGCTGGTTACAAGGTGTTTACAGAAGGAAGGTAGTCAAACCTCTTGTACAGGTGACAGCAGCATTACAATATTCTCTAAAGCTGGAGAGAGCACCAACAGTTACTGGGGAGGCAGGAAGGCTGAAAGGGGTGAAATGTTTCCGCTGGAAAGCATTTTGATGTTTTGAAACACAAATAAGAGTAATCGGCTGCACAGCCAACAAATTCAGCCATCCCTCGTCAGGCAGGGGAGCCCTTTGCTGAAACAGTGTGATGTGGGAACAGAGAATGGACAGCCAAACCTTGTACAACCCAGTGCAGAGACAAATCCAACCCTTTGGGTAGCCTCCTTAGGTTGCCAACAGCATTATTGAATCAGTATGTTTTGAGGCTAAACACAGAATAAAACCTCATCCAGAGCTCAGAAAGTAAATTCCAGCATGGTTCAGTAATTGCCATCAGTGCTGCCCCTAGTACTTTATCAACGTACTAATTCACAATATTGATTTTTATCAGAAAAGAGAAACATAACGATGACGGACACTAAGATTACAGGAGATCCCCCAAGATGGAAGACCCCAGCTGAGGTTTGGACACCAAATGGTGCTGACACCACGGCACCCTCCCACAGGCCTGGAGTGTGCATCAAACCCATGCAGGAACCTCAAGAAGCAGTTTTTCACACGTGAAAAAAGCCCTCTCTGCAGTATTTCAACCTGGCAGGAAGCGGAGGGTGGGCTCAGTGGCAAAAGCCTGGGGAGTCAGGTTTTCCCACGTGGCAAGTGCAAGCCTGCTTTCACAGGCCAGGAAAATCAGAGAGCCTTCCCATGCTTTTCACAGGGGTGAAAGGACAAAGCATACCCCAGACTCTGCTCCTGACGTCTGTGTGGATTTCAGCAGGGCTCCATCCTCCACCCTGTGTTCTTCAACACCTTCATAAATTACCTGTACACAGGACTGGAAGGGATACTGAGCAAGGTCACAGACGACACAAAATTGAGAGGAGCTATTGAGTCCCTTGAGGGCAGGGAGACCCTGCAGAGAGACCTCAACAAATTACAGGCCTGGGCAGTCACCAGCCACATGAACTTCAACAAGGGAAAGTGCTGGATTCTGCCCCTGGGATGGGGCAACCCTGGATGTTGGGACAGACTGGGGAATGAGATGCTGGAAAGCAGTGCCACGGAAAGGGACCTGGGGGGCCTGGTCCATGGCCAGCTGGACAGGAGTCAGCAGTGCCCTGGAGCCAGGAGGGACATCCCTGTCCTGGGGCATCAGGCCCGGCATGGAGGCCAGGGAGGGATTGTCCCGCTCTGCTCTGGGCTGGGGGGGCCTCACCTTGAGTGCTGGGGACAGTTTAGGTGCCACAATGTAAAAAAGAGTCCAAAGAAGGGTCACAAGGATGGTGAAGGGTCTGGAGGGGCTATATGATGAGTGGCTGAGGGCACTTGGTCTGTTCAGCTGGAGAAGACGGAGGGGAGACTCATCACAGTTACAATTTCCTCATGAGGGGAAGAGGAGGGGCAGGCACTGATCTCTGCTCTGTGGTGGCAGTGACAAGACAGAGGGAATGGCCTGAAGTTGTGTCAGGGGAGGTTTAGGTGGATAGTAAGAAAAGGTTCTTCCTCCACAGGGTGGCTGGACTCTGGAACAGGCTCCCCAGGGCAGCGGTCACAGCCCCGAACTTGGCAGAATTCAAGAAGCATTTGGACAATACTGTCAGGTACGTGGTGTGACTTTTGGGGATGGTGCTGGGCAGGACCAGGAGTTGGACTCAATGATCCTTGTGAGTCCCTTCCACCTCAGCTTTGATTCTGTGATTCTGTGACACTGGGACATGAACAAACAGTGAGCACCATCAAGGAGGCTCCCAGTAAATGAACCCCTGTGTGCTGGTGGCGTGGCACTTCCTGTCAGATAATTTCTAACTGCTGTGGCAGTGGGATAAATCATTCTGGATAACTGCGGGATACCTGTTTTTAAAATTAAAGGCCTTCAACCAAATAATGCAGGGAAGCTGGATTATTTTGTTGAATAAAGCCTGAAAGTTTAACAGTGGAGAACTTGAATGGCAAGATTTAAGCAAGCCTTAGCTTGTGCTTGATAAACAAGCGAGCTGTACCCAAAGCAAAACCATGCAAAACTTTTCAGGGTTGCAGCAAGATGGCTGCGGTGATAGCAGCACATGATTACCCTTCTGCTCACCCAGGTTTCATAGTGAAAGCAGCTTGGCGTGTTCCGTGTTCCCTAAAACTTCTTTTTAATTAGCAAGTCATGAGGTTGACCCCAAGCTAGCCAGGTCTGTGTGAAAATCACCATCTCAGCTACAAAAGAAGTCACAACTCCAGGAGTACAGAAAACATTACTGAAGGGAAAAGGTGCAGTTGTCTAATACCTTTTGTGAGTAGCTATTAAGGCCGCTTGTCTTCTGTAAAACTGTGGGAACACATGCTCTAAATATAGAATAAACACTAATAAAGCACAAGCCACTTTCCCCCCCCCCCCGTCTTTCACACCATTAAGGTTCTAGCCTTGAGGGCTCACAGGTATGCATCCAAAGGTGAAAAAGAGACTAACAGACACCTATATGCATCCAGGGTGGAGAACAAGGCTGCAGAAACACCACCACCGCCCACTGCCACACCGCAGAGGCAATTTCTGCACTTGGTGGCAATGCCCTCAGCAGTAATGAAAATGTTCCCCCAGTAAAGTCACAGCAAGAGCGAAGGGCAGACGAAACGTGAGTCACCCAGGTGTACGGCAGACAGGGGAATGTGGGTGTGTTACCCTGTGGCTCCAAGCCAATGTGACCTCAATTAAATTCCGGTGAATGATGGGCCTTCCCCTCTTTTAAGTGCGTACTCATCTCCTTGGTCTCCAAAGATATATCCACGGAGCCCAAACACAGCTATTTAATCTGGGGAGCTCTCCTGGCAAGCGTGAGCCAACGCGAGGCGGCGCCGGTGGTGGTGCTGGTGGTAGTGGTGTTCCTCTTCCTCTCCATATCAGTTTTGCTCACCATACCTTGGGTTTACTTCCTCCTACCAGCACTTCTGCCACATCCAGATCCTGGCCACCATCCTACAGAGTAACTATTGGTCGGTCCACCCCCATTTGCAACCCATTCCTATTCTCCTGCTGCCTTGGAGCACACAACCCAGTTGCGCTCAGGGAGGAAAGCCCAGGGACAAACACAGCTTGCAACCAGATTAATTTGGAAATTCTTGCACTCAAATGCCGTTAAAAGTGTTTGCCAGGGACTTCAGTGAAGGCAGGCCAGCTCCAAGATCCAGCATACTCCCATAGGAAACCTGTGTAAACTAATTCGGTGGAACCGTTAGCACTCGGGGTGATTAACCGCAGGAGCCTCTGATCTTCCCTTATTAAAGAGAACGAGAATGAAATTCACTGATTCCTATCAGCTTAATACAAATCCTTGTGAGACTCGCAGTCGAGCTCAGCTGTGGCAGGACATGGTAACCACCACGGGGGAAGAGAACTCTCCGGCAAGTACCCCTTCATGCGACAGGGCATGGCTGAAGCCGCCTGTGCTGGGTCACAGACCCAGACCGCCAGGCACTGGTGTGCAGCAGACAAGTGCACGGAAGTGCTGCGGCCCCGAGAAGGTTTTTATTCTGATGCCATTTTTGAATACTTGGCACTGGGCAGGCAGGCATGTGCCATCTTGTTTTGAACAGCTCCATCTCCACATGCTAAGTGTGCTCCTGAGAGATTTGGGCTAGGGGTGAGCAGGATTAAGGACGGCCGTAGTTTGACTGCAGAGATAACTCTCTGCCGCAAGAGCTTTTGCCTTCGGTAGCTAAAATAGTGCTCTGGGGCAGCTCTGGAGGTGCTCACCCCATGCCAGAGAGGCCACCCCTAATAACCTCAAACCCTGACTTTAGATGCCCCAGCCCAAGCAAAGTGGCACATGAATACAGCTTTAGCAACACTAAACAAATCTTGTTTTTCAAGACACACTTACAAGACTGCTTGGTGTTTTACATACGTTTTACAGATATGTTTTTTGATACATGTGTTGTTTCACTGCATCCATGTGCAATCTTGCACCTAAGTTCAACTCCGGGATGCCAGACACAATGAAACAGGTGGCAAACACAATTTGCTGTTTCTAGCTCTACTTACCAGAGCACAACTGGTGCAACTGCTCATTTCAGTATTTCCCCCAGAGACCTCCTTAAGAGTAAGGACAGCCTCTCATGGGTTGCATGCTGTATGGCAAAAATTGAGTGTTGGCTCCTGTCCCAAAAAGTATAGGAGTAGCAATTTGGAAATGGTTAAAGAAACTGCAGCATTTCCTTTTAAATACAAAGTTACAATCGTGTCCCCTTTCAGTCTGGAAATTCATACATGTGGACAGCTTGGTTAGGATCAGGAAAAAAAAAAAAGGAATTAAAAAAAATCAAGTGAAATAGGGAACAATGCCCTGTTTCAAGAATGCCATTGTTCATGCAACTAGAAACCTAGGGTCCATAAAAACATCAAGCAGAAACTGAAATTGGCTGAAGCGGATAATGGATTACTAAATGCTAGAGCATCTTACAAAATTCTTAAGGGTGCATAATGACAGACCACTCGAAAAGCAAAAGAAACCAGTTTCTCGGATGAAATAATCAGATTTCAGTACTTACAGATGTGTTAGAACATAGACCCTGCACAGATGTAAGAGTTTCTGAACAGCAGCCACACAAAGGAGATCCTACATTTACCAGGGGTGCTCTGGCATTACAGAATGGGTCAACACGCTTCAGGCCCTCAGCACATGCCAGTTCCAGTGGTGACCTTGGATCTCTCACCCAGAATTCACAGGCAGAGCAACGGAGGAGGTAAAAAAATGACTGGTTTAATTGTAAAAAGTTTTCACATGGAAAAAGCTTCAGATAAAAGATGACTCACAACTTTAATTTAGCTTTAAATACTTGCTATTTGCAAACCAAACAAGACATTCCCTACTCCCTGTGTTACCTATAAACCAAATCAACAAAGATAGCTTTCAGTTGAACAAAGCATGCCAAGGCGATAAGGGGTGAGAAATATTTTCTGCATCATTATATTACTTGCACAAACTTAGGAGGAAATGGCACGAGTCCCCACACAAACAACACATCAAAATCTGAACTTTAATAGCATTCCAAAGGCACATTCGGAAACAAAAATTTGATATTGCCACTTTAAACTGTTACAAAAACACGAATGCCTCTCTCCTGCAATTTTTTTTTCTCCATGCTCAGCCTAATTGGACACTACATCCACCCAAACTCCTAGCTGACAGACACTTTAAATGAGCTGGAGAGGAATCATTTCTTCCCTTCACGAAGAGCAGTGAGGGAAACAGGTCCTGTTCAGCCGGCGCGAACGTTGAAATCATCTGCTTGCCACACGTTTTGCGAAGCTGCTGGAACAGCGAGGGCCCGGAGGACAGCCAGCACAGGGGCTGGTGATGACCTGAGGCAGGCTCGGCGCAGCACGTGCAGCTGCAGGAATGCTCCTCGTCCAAGGACTGGATTCCCGGGGCAGAGCAGGTTTCGGAAAGAAGCTCCACGCAGGTGGTTGTTAAACAGCGTTTCGTGCGCGCGCTCTTTATTCTCTGAGCCAAGTTCATTCTCTGTGACATTACCCAGTCGGCTTTTCCTTCGCTCACGCTGAAGTGGTTACACCAGCTCATCTGAGAAATCCAAGGCGATGAAGATGGAAATTTTTCATTGCTGAAAAGACCGCTACAAAAAGAAAACTCCTAGAACTTTTTATCACAAAATGCACAAACCCTCATGTCCCCAACAGAAGCGTGTCCTCTAAAAAATAATTTTAAAATGAGTTACTTTAAAAATGGTGAACTACAGGTCCACTGTGCAGGTGAGATAAGTGGCAATTTGATACTCAGAGCAAAAACTTTCCTTACACCTTTTCCCCTAAAAAGACACGTTACATCGGCACTGCACTTACACAATCCTGTCTTTCAGAGTCTGGAGACTACAAGCCTTTGCCACCCTCCTTGCTTTGGTAAACTCAACCACTAACAAATACCTAATAAACTTTCTTTGGCCATGTCCATGCACAGAAAAAAACTAGAGCAACCATTCAGATAAAATATTATAGGTTTATTTAAAACTTATTTTCACCTTGAATATGCAAAATACAAATTCCAACAAAATGTTCATTATTACTTCGTAGTTTACAAATATACAAAATAGAAGTTTGTTTAAATTTATATTACATATTTATTATGTAAAGAACTATATAGAAAACATTTGTTCTGCTTAAGGCATATTTGGGAATAAACCATTGTACAAACTATTGCACATCGAAACCACAGTGCATTACAGACTGTCTGCATAAAGTTATTTTCTTAATAAAAAAGATAAACCAGGTTTATTCACCTGATTTAGGTCATAATTGGCAATCGGAAGATAAAAAATATTTCCTTGTCAGATATGCAGCAGTTTGAGAACTTTGGCTTCCTGTTTTTGGTACCTCTAGAACCAACAGTCACTAAGCACCATGAAATAGGCTTTTAAAATATAATTCTGTACCTGAATTTTTCCTCCTCTTTTAACATTGTAATGGCTTTTAGAAGGAAAAAACAAAAAAGAAAGTCCAAGTCGACATGTACATCTAATATTGCATTGAAAGGAAATTAAGGGAATGTCATTTCCCTGTGTAATATCCCCACCCTCCGAACTACATACAGTCTGCTTAACCCTGATATCCGTGACTTCCAGTCACTCCTTGGCATTTTGTAGTCCAGAAATAATTCAAGTTGGATTTACAACTGGAATGATAGAAGATCCAGTAATTGACCCCAACGTCTTTGGTTCTCTAAGTGTATAACTATAAAAAAGAAAGTTGCAATGTCCGTATGCAGTTATCCCTCTTTTCCACTCTTCGGAAGACTTCACCTCGATTCTCTGTAGTGCTTAAACTGTGTTCTCCCCATCTCGTGGAAGACAGTCCTTGTGCTGTAAATACTGAATCTCTGCGGCAGCCGGGGGAAGATCCACTGCCTCCCGATCAGAAGTGCCTCTTCATGTGTAAGGCAAGGTGGTCCGACCTGGAAAAGGCTCTGTCACACCGCTGGCACTGGAAGGGGCGGTGGCCCGTGTGCTTTCTGTAGTGACGAGTCAGTTCATCGGATCGGGCAAACTTCCATCCGCAGCCTTCCCAGTCACAGTGATAAGGCTTCTCACCTGCGGAAAAAAACAGACACGGAAACACGTCACTCAGGGGTCTTTTTTTTTGTGGCTACCACTGGTAGCAGCTTTCCTTCAAGTAGCACCACCACATTTTCCTGGATAAAACAAATGCAACGAACTTCTCGAAGCAGTTGCAAACAAACTACACAGACTGACAGACACCAAGACAGCCTTTTCAAGATGCACAGGTACTACGAGATGTTGGTGTCACTTAAATCTCCACTAAAAAGCTCATTTTCACTGTCTTGCACACGGGACTTCAGAGCACCCAAGTGTGTATTTTTGCCGGCGGTGTTACACAATCAAACAGCAACCAGAAATAGCTCAGCAGACAGCGTACTTAGATAATTGCAGGTCTCAAGAACTAAAAAACAGCCGGAAACTGTTTTCATTAGCTCAGCCTGATTAAGGACTCAGGCTTACTGGTGTCTTCATTATACAGAAAACACTGTTGATGGCAAGAAGAGCTTCCCTAACAATTACTAACTCCCTGTCCTACACACACTGGTAGGTGGTGCTGGCTGGCTTGGGGCAGATGTTCACTGTCCACTCGCCGGATTTTTTTTCCCCTGCTGCCATTAGCTGAAGATGTAGCCCAACCACCACAGCACCAGTGTATTTTCCCTTTCCCATCTCCTCTTCAGGAGAAAGTTTTGAATCAAGTTTGCAGTCCAGGGATTCAAAATATGCAAATTCCCAGGTTATTTAGTCACCGTTACGGAATGTCCACGCTGGCGAAACCCATGTGCCGTACCTGCTTTCACAAGCTCAGTTACTGCAACACCACACTCAGCTGCAAGGTTAAAGTTTGAAACTGGGCTCAGACGCACACTTTGGCAGATTTTATCCCAGTTCTAGCAGCAGCCAACCAACAGTTAAATTCTGCCTCTTTGGTGCTGGTGCGGGGGAAGATGTCCTCCCATAGGTAGGCGAGGCACCCCATCAGTGCTGCGAGCTCAGCTGAAAGCCCCGTTCTCAAGGGGCTCCATCTCTGGTTTCCCAAAAAGGGAGCCTGCAGAGGTGCACAGCCTCTTGCACTACAGCCGGCCAAGAGAGGGGTGCGTGTGTGAAGCACGTAACCACAGGCAAAGAAAGCAGTTATCCTGAGAGAAGTCTGCTCCCGTCTCAGAAGTGGGCCAACGCTATGTAGAGCAACAAACCGAGCCGACTTCCAACTACCTGCTAATTAGCTAGCCGCATAGCAAGAGAGAAGTAACAAACTTTGACTTGGCAAGAAACCCACCCGCTCCCACATCTGAGTCACTCTGAACCATTAAGCAAAATCTCAAGCCAATAAGCGAAGACTGCACAGGACTTCACGTAGCCAAGGGGGGAGGAAAAAAAAAAAAAAAAAGCCCGGAAACCCAGCACAGCAAGGTTAGGTCTTGGTGCTTTCAGCCCTCCTCCTGTGCTCACGCCTTTTCACCGTCCGAGGGGGTCACCCCATGCCCCTCCAGCCAGGACACCGCACTGACCCCGCACTGGGACTAACCTGTGTGGGTTCTCAGGTGCGCCTTGAGATGAGAGCTCTTGGTGTAGGTTTTGCCGCAGCCCGCATAGTCACAGGTGTGCGTGGCCGTCCTTTTCCTAGGCCATGACCGGCGTCCCCTCTTGGGCTTGGTCTCCTCAGGCAGGCAGCTCCCCGGCGGCATCAGCTCTAGAGGCGGACAGGGAGGAGTGAGCACCGCCGTGGCCAGCGCCAGAGCAGACACATCCGCTGCCCCAGCACCACGGGGACTCACCTTGGTACTGGAGCGTGCCGGGAGGAAGCTGCTCGGGCAGGAAGGTGGGGTAACCAGGGGCCGGGGGGTACCCCGGGGGCAGCGGCAGTGGCGGGTGGCTCAGCCCCGGCGTGGCGGGGAGACAGTCTCTGCCGCTCAGCATCTCCTCGGGCCCCAGCGAAGGCGTACTCCGGGCGGGCAGCTGGCGGCTGCCCAGGGTGAAGTCGTGCTGGGGGGCTCCTCGGGGGCTGCTCCCGTGCTGCGGCGGGGCCAGAGTGCACGGCGGGGCGGCCTCCTGCTTGATTTTGGGGCACATCCGCGGCAGGGAGGCGTAGGGAGCCCCGGAGCCGTCGGCGCCGGGCGGGGGGGCGGCCGGGCCGCTCTTGGGGCTAAGCCCCGGGTGGCTGTACTCGCCCACCGCCTTCACCACGAACTTGCCCTGCAGGCTGCCCAGGGGCGGCAGCGCGGCCGGCGCAGGCAGGTACACCGCGTCCAGGTCTGGCCGCATGAGCTCGGCCACGAAGCCTCCCGAGGGGGACACGTCGGTGATGTCGGCCAGGTTGAAGGGCGCGGCGGACCCGGCGGCGGGCGCCCCGTCGCAGCTGCCGCCGCCGCCGTAGAGCAGACCGGCGGGCTCGGGCCGGGGCAGCGGGTAGGCGAAGGGCCCGGCGGGGCAGGGGCTGGCGGTGGGGGCCGGGGTGGCGGCGGGGGCCACCACCACGGCGGCAGCGGCGGGCTCCTGGTGCATGAGGGAGTTGGAGAGGATGAAGTCGAAGTCCAGCAGCTCGTTGAACTCCTCGGTGTCGCGGCGGGGCCCCAGAGCGGCGGCGCCTTCCAGCTCCGACGGCGGCGTCTCCACCGGCCGCGCCGACAGCGCCGGCGGCGGCCGCTTCAGCTGCGACAGCTCCTCCCGCCAGCGCTGCGGGGAGATTTGCACGGCTCAGCCCCGGCCGCGCCGCGCCCGCCCCGACGGCCCCCG